>JAEQBH010007030.1:0-83290 GCA_016808115.1 Tetrastigma voinierianum
GGATGGAGAAATAGGCGACTTACACGAGCATAACCTCTTCCCTCGAGCCTCGCTAAGTTAACCTTATTCTTAACAGATCATTACCAATTCTAGATGGGCTTCATAGCGGCAATCCTTGAGTTACAATGCAATTTTACGTTGGGAAAGAAATGGTTTTTCTCTTAGAATGAGTTCCCTCAACTCCAAGTTCTGGCTCTCTGAGTGAGTTCATTGAAAAGGTTGAGGGTGGATAAGGGTGCAATTCCTAATCTTAATGCATTAACTATTATGAAATGCAAATCATTGGAAATGGTTTCTGAAGGAGTAAGGCATATCTAGACTCTTCACTCATTACACTACACAAAAATAGCAAAATAGTAACCACAAATTGTGACCACAAAAAGTGGTCGCAATTTAGTGACCACATTACGACCCTTGTACAATCTGGCTTTGAGCCTTATGCAGCGACATTGTGACCACAATTAGTGACCACATATCCTGTGGTCATTGATCATTGACCACATGAGGCGTAGTCATTGATCGGTGACCCATAAATTGTGATCACGATCCGATAACCCATAGCTGTGGTCTTGATCTCAGTACATTTCCACATAACTTGTGGTCAGCCTGATCCAACCTCATTCTCCCTCCTCCTCTCGGCATCACCCTCCGCTCACCACACATGGCTCGTTTAGGTAAATCGGATTCTAGGGGTACAAAAGCTGCAGGTAATTTTAATTTATTATTTAATTTTATATTTTTAAAGTTAAATTCGGGATGCCAAACTTCAAAATTCATAAAAGATTCTTAATACCTAGGGTCGTGAGGAAACTTTACGAGTTACTGCGTTTTCACGAGACGGACTCAACGGCCTTGATTCGTTTCGTTCTCTGAATTCTAGGAATTTTAGGCTTCCACTGAGTCATTTTTAGTATTTATTATTAAATTTTATATTTTTTAAAAGTTTAAATTCAAGATACAAACTTGAATTCATAAATAATTCTGTGTTTGGAAATTGACAAAACTTTTACGAGTTACTCGTTTCCTGAGACGGACTCAATAGCCTTGGTTTTCGTCATCCGAATTCTAGGGAATTTTCTAGACTTCCCTGATTCATTTTAGTAATTTATTATTAAATTTTATATTTTTAAAAAATTTAAATTCAGGATACCAAACTTCAAAAATTCATAAAGAATTCTCAATGCCTAGGAATTTAGCGAAACTTTTCTGAGTCACTCGTTTTCACGAGACGGACTCAACGACGCGGTTCGTTTCGTCATCCGAATTCTAGGGAATTTTCTAGGCTTCTCTGACTCATTTTAGTTATTTATTATTCAATTTTATATTTTTAAAAAGTTTAAATTCAGGATACCAAACTTCAAAAATTCATAAAGAATTCTCAATGCCTAGGAATTCAGCGAAACTTTTCTGAGTTGCTCGTTTTCATGAGACGGACTCAACGACGCAGTTCGTTTCGTCATCCTAACTCTAGGGAATTTTCTAAGCTTCCCTAAGTCATTTTAGTAATTTATTATTTAATTTTATAGTTTTAAAAAGTTTAAATTTTAGTAAAGTTTAAACTCTCATTATACCAAACCCTTTTGCAGTACTACAAAAAGGGCATTTGTTAACATATGATTTAAAGACTTATGTCAATATATATCATTGTAGGTGATTAATTTAACCAATCTTGACTTATATGGGTCTTTCAAAAGCTATCTTGACACTTGTTAAATTCAAGGTAGTCACTACTACAAAAAGTTATATAAAATAAAATAAAGTTTTTTTTCATATTTCGATTTTCATTACAATGTTATAGTATTTTGTTCTCATAGAGTCAGCACAGATCCTTGCTATATATATTATTTTAACTATAGATGGATCTTATTATTAAATTAGTTGATAAATCAGTGATAAATATATTTTAATAATTTCTTTATAGATAGTTTAAATATGAAGAAAGTTAATAATTAATAATTATATTTTTTTCATAAACTATTTTCTATTATTGTTGAAATATAAATTCCTGTGTATTTATTCAAAGATAATTAAATAATTTATGTAAACTTGGAAATATTAAAATATTTGAAATTTAATTATAAATTGAGAACAAAATATTTGGTTTCAATTTTTTACTTCTCAAGTTAATTTAGATCTTAAAAGATTAGGATTTTATTATATAGATTTATTATGATAAATTAATATTATAAAGATGTTAAATATATTCTATAAATATATTTGTATAAAGTTGACTATGATAGAATAAATCTAGACCATTCATTTTTTGATTTTATCTCCACCGTACAAAAATCCAAAGGTGCCATTCTTTTCTCTCGTTCTTCGAGTAAGCCTCTCCATTCTCCTTATCTCTTCTTTTGTTCTTCTTTCACCGTTCCCTCTTCATGACCGTCCCGGCGCCCATTTTCAGCCGTGGTCTTGATCTCTGAATATTGAGAATTTTGTCTTGTCCATTTTAGTTGATTTCATGGCCAGTTAAATCCTCTTCATGGCCATTTCAGCCGTCCATTTGATCTACGAGCCCCTACGGAATCGGTATGGTGATGATTTAAGGTATTTTTTTAGTTTCTAGCTCTTTCATTTTTTAGTTGTTCTAGTTGGATGCTTGGTTGCTGAGAAAATTGTGGATTGAAAATCTGCGGCCTTACAAAATTTTCCCTCCCTCAGTTTGCCTTGAAGAAATCTATAGAAGTTGATTTCGCTAATATTTTGTTGAATGGCCTTTGCTTTTTCGTCTTCGGTGAGCCAGCAATCCATGAAATTATGAGGATTTAACTGTCCTTTAATTTCTCAACCACTAAAAACAGAGAGAATATCATAGCGGGCGAAGTTATCTCTTGTTTGCTTGATTTACTAGCAATTGAGGGCGGCATTTCCATAGTCCTCTTGAATAGCTGCGTTCACGTATGGAGTTAAGTTTCCTTCAAGTATTCTACTTTGGTGGAAAGTTTATTGTTGGCTTGAAAGGAAGTACCTGAAGGAGATGTTACGGAAAGAATAATTAGGGAAGATAAAAAGAACTAGTAGGTGTTGTCGGATGGGGGGAAAATATGTTATTCTTTGTGAAAATAAGACTATTTAGTATTTTGAGAATAAGATCCCCTTCTTTTGAAGAGATTAAATTGAGGATTTAAATTAAGGATTCAAAGGCAAATAGTGTAGAGATTGTAGTTCATTCGATGATGTCCTCGAGTTTCCATTGACTCCTGAGCAAAGGACATGTTAGTAGATGGTCTTCTATAAGATTCAATGCCTAATTATTTTGAATTTGTGAGATTGAGTAGTTAACATTTTGATTCCTTATCTCATGATTTTTTCTTAGTATATTAACAAAGAAGTATCCATTCTTGAGGTCCCTTGAAAATAAAGTAATCCATAATGCATTTTGCTTCTAGGAAAGGTGCCTCGAGTTAGGAGGTTCTTTATCACATGCCTTGTTGTGGATTGGTCTTTGTCAGCCAGTAGCGGCAAAAAGAACTAGACATCTTGGGAGAACCTAGACATCGAGAGAGAGAATTCACTAAAATTCGAGAAAATTTTGTGTCATTGTAACTCTTAATGACGCATTAAACATGCCATTGATTAACTTTTTCCTTGTAGTGTGATTTTCTTTTCTCCTATTAACTTTTCGATTTCATCCTTCTTTCTCTTTTCTGTTCGATTTTATTTGATTATCGTCGTTCGGGGGTGGCACTGAGGCCTTAAGTTCGGGCATCGATCTTCTCGACCACAACAAATCCCGAGGCTCGATCATCTGAAAATTCATCACAACAACGTGTTAAAGTGGAACACATATCCACTAAAAAGAAGAAAGTTGGTGAAACAAAGAAAGATAAACATGCTTTCCTTTTCTTTGGCTCACATTATTTTATTTTTTATTTTTTGAAATTCCATGTGAATATATCAAGAAGAATGTTGCTATAATGGCTATGAGACTGTTGTTAGCCGGCCCCAAAGCGTACCATCATTGAATTATTCAATCTTCCTTTTATCAATTGGGTTGTGTTATAAGACCTTCTAGGGCTGAGCGTGTGTTACCAAATGATTAGAATCTTGGGCATCTATTAGGTGAAAGCCATTCAATATAATCACATTCAATAATCTTCATCCTAAAAATAATTTTGTTGTGGAATTTGTATGGATTTGTGATGCGCGAGTTCGAGCTTGGCTTTATATCAACTCGACTGAATCGATTACACCCCTGTCGTACCTTGTTCCCTTGTGCAGTTGATAGATGGCTTTCTTAATCGGAGTTTGTTTTAAGGGTTGAGAAATTTTTAGACTTGCTTGTGCTCATACGAGTGGATGGACCCGGGAAAAAATAAAGTGTCAGGTGTAGGAGATCAATCGGAATCTCCGGTTTCTTGATAGGGGAGAGTGGTGAGAAATATCTGGCGAGACATGGACAAAGCGAATATATTGTGTGGAATAGGCATGGGAAACAAATAATGTGATATATAAAGAGCATCATTCTATGGATTATGCGGTCCTTCTAATCTGTGAATGATTATCATACAATGGTTATAGATCTTTCTTTGGTCGTCTTCGATCAAAATTATGAATATGAGAGAATCTAATCAAGCTGACCCGATAATTTTATGACCAATAGTGATGTTGCCACTTGTGAAAATCATTCCACGATTGCTCGGTAGTGGCTAGAGTATTTGAATATCGGCGATCACCATGCATGCAGGCGTGCATTTGATGCATTTTCTAAACTAATGAAAGAGATTGTGCCTAAAGAGAATCTTATCGCTGAAAGCTTTTATGAAACAAAGCGTATGGTTAGGAACTAGGTTTACCCAGGTTGAAGATGCATTGTTGTCTAATGGATGCATGATTTATTGGAAGATTTGAACAAGGCTACATTGTAGGTTACGTGACCATCCGCGTTTTAAGAAAACAATGACACTAATGGAAAAGGGAGAAAGAAAACCGACGTACCTTTTAAGAAAATGTATTACTTTCCTTTGAAAGGATCGACTTCTTTAGATTATATTCATCTAAAGCCCTTGCTAATGAAATGAGGTGGCATACGGGACTTATGTGGTCGAGGATAATGTCATGCAACATCCGTCCGATTCTATTGCTTGAAACTTACTTCAATGATGTTCACCCTGATTTTGCAATAGAAATTAGAAATGTGCGTCTTGGCCTTTATACAGATGGGTTTCAACCTTTTGGCCAATCTGGGCAACAATACTCGTGTTGGCCTGTTATTGTCACTGTGTATAACCTACCTCCATGGTTATGTATGAAGGATGCATCCATGTTCTTAACTGTTCTTATTCCAGGACCACGAAATCCTAAAGACAAGTTAGATGTGTACTTACAACCGCTGATACATGAGTTGAATCTATTATGGGATTATGGGGTTGAAGCATTTGACATTTCTCGGAATCAAAATTTTCAGTTGCGAGCAGCATTGATGTGGACTATTAGCGACTTTCCAGCGTATTCAATGTTGTCTGGATGGTCAACAGCAGGACGGTTGGCTTGTCCTTATTGTATGGAGGACTCAGAATCCTTTAGACTAAATAGGAGCGGTAAGCAGTCATGGTTTGACAATCATAGGAAGTTCTTGGAACTTGATCATCCATTTAGACGTAATAAGAGTGCATTTCTGAAAAACAAAATTGTGACGATTGGCGCACCTCCAGTTAGATCAGGTTCAGAAATACTAAGCATAATTGATCATCTTGATTTGAAGAAGGTGACCGAAGTCAATGCTTATGACATTAGCAGAGGGATTAGTCAATCGTGGTTGGAGAAAGCGCGACATATTAAGGTTTGCCATATTGGAGCTCTAATCTAATTCGACATAACATGATGTCATACATTGAGAAGAATGTGTTCGATAACTTGTTTAATACAGTGTTGAATATACATGGTAAAACAAAAGACACTCTTAATTCTAGGCAAGAACTAAATACCTATTGTCGAAGGCCAGAACTTGATCAGTTGGCTTCAACGAGCAAATACCTAGGAGCTTGCTACACCTAGACAATGGGGCTAAGAAGGAGTTGTTTGATTGGTTAACAAAGTGAAATTTCTGATGATGGTGCGTGTCTAACATGGGTAGATGTGTGGACAAACGGTCGAGGTTGTTTGGAATGAAAGTCACGTTGTCATCTTCATGCGAGAGGTTGATGCCTATAGCATTTGAGAACTACTACGCAGCTGTGTGTGGAAGGCTATCAGAGCTTAGTTTGTTTTTAAAGATCTTGCTTCACTTGATGGTACGAGATATGAAGACATGGCGGACTAGAATCGGACATCGATTATTTTATGCGAGTTAGAAAGAATATTCCCTCCAACGAGTTTTTGATTCTATGGAACATCTCGAGTTCACTTGCCATATGAGGCCACGCATTGTAGGGCCCGGTGCAATTCGATGGATGTATCCATTTGAGAGGGTTAAAACCTAACTTGTAAATCGCAATAGTCCAATAACCTTGAATTAGTACATGTCTTACTTAACATATCATTTTATAGGTATCTTGAAATTGAAGCTTCAATGCTCGAATAAGGCACATGTAGAAACTCGATATGCGATACATATCAGTTGAGAAGCATCAACGTTCTGTTCATATTATTTCGAGGATCATGTACAAACAAAAGCTGGATCGTGCCTCGAAATTATGAAGGTGGTGGAGAATTATATATTCCATCAGTCCTTTAAACTATCGATTTTCAAATACGGTGGTAGACCACTTGAGTGGATTCTAAAAGCAGACATATGACTAGCAAGAATATAAGAGCGACTCATTCCTACATTTTGCTTAGCGTGAAAGTTGAACCATATGTCAGGAGTTAATTTTTTTATAATTAAAACATTTCCGATATATTATATTGTTAACAACTCCATTATATTTAACATATGTAAAATTACGTCAATTCATAGGATTTACACTTTCGGATACAACATCTCAATCAAACATAACAAATACAGAAATTGATGCTAAACTTGAGATGGACTTTGCTATCTGGTTCAAAACATATGTAAGCCTTCTTTTCCACCCTATCAATTTAATCATATTAACATGCGTGATGAAATTTATTTTGCACCACATCAATTAAAGTATACGTTTAAGCATATGTAAGCCTTCTTTTCTCAACCTATCAATTAAACTTAATATTATTAACATGTGTAAAATACCTATATCTTATTGTTCCAGGCAGAAGATCCAAACTCTGGTATCCATAACAACTTCATACAAGATCTCGCAAAAGGTCCATTGGAAACTGTTAAAATATATAATGGCTATTTTGTAAGTGAATCCTGAGTTTCCTACAGTTGGACATGGTGCAAATAAAATGTCAATAAATAATTAGGTTTTGCATCAAAGAGCCAAAATTATAGCCTGTCACGAGATGATTAGGTATGGTCGGTTAAGAGAAGTAGTGGAAGTGGAATATCTTAATTGGCGATTAAGCGAGCGATTCTCTTCGTATGATTGGTTTGATCAGGCTACTAATAGGGGCATAAGAGTTCGTAAACGATACAACATTGTTGAGATAAACCATAGAAACTGACAGATATGACCCTTTGTCCTCGCAATTCAAACGGCTCAAGTATATTTTGTTCATACCCAAGCACGAAAAAGACGGGATTGATTGGTGGGTTGTATCGAAAATCAAACCAGAGAAGTTGTTGTGATGCAGGGAACCTTTTCAAAGACAACATATATGCAAGAAACTCCTCCATTTCAAGAGGAGTTAGGTGAAATCCATAATGTTAGGAAATCAATGAAGAAGATCAACAAAAGCGACATTAAATGATCCAATAGGTGACCCGAGAGAAGATATTATGGAAGAAGAAGAAGAGAAGAAGAAGGAGTACCAAGCGGAAAGTTCATTTGATTCGGAAAATGAATAGAATTTAAATGATATGAATGAAACTGATAGTTAATAAATGAGTGATTGCGGGTTCAGACATGTTATAGTACAAGTGTTAGGTTGTTAATTATTTTTTTTCTTTTTTTAATGAGGATAAATTGGATTTAAATGATATTAATGAAGCAGTTAGTTGATAAAGAAGTGGTTGTCGTATGAATATTGTTATAGTACAAGTGTTTAGTTGTTAATTATCTTAATTTTGATTTTTTTCCAGTATGAGGGGTGAATTCGTGATGAGGTGTATCCATGATGATAGTCGAGGCGAGAGCCTTTGGAAGGGGGTCATTCTTCATCTTGATGCTACTTCTACATGCAAATCCCTTCTTACACCCCTTGGCGTAGAGACAATTGGCCCAGGAATGTCGACATTTGCTGGCCCAAGCACATCTACATCTCATCCTGTTGGTTGAGTGCAGCTCTCTCGGACCATCTGTGCGATACCTCAAACATCGGCACTCTCGAGTTAGGCCTCGAATCACAGCCACATACGCGATCACACTGGTTCAATTTATCACGTGGAAGAAGCTATAGGTATTCGTGAGAAACTACGAGTGCATGATGGGAGGTGAGACATTATGCTATTTAATTCACTAGTTAATTGTAATGTATACAATTAATACTTGTATATTTATATAATTGTAGCTTTGTTGAGTCTCATAAGATGTCATCTCGAATATGTCGTATCTTTCAAGAGAGACTACATCATGACGGATATAGGTGGAAAGCAGTGCCACAAGAGGTTCGAGATCTATATTGGGATGAATTTCAGGTAAATAAATGTTTAGGTTTCTAAAACTTTTGTATTTTGTTGATTTAAATTTTAATGAAGCAAAATTGCTTGAATCAAGTTTGAATGCTTGAATGTTGATATGATTGAAAATGCTTGATCATATCAAATTGATGTTATTTCTTTCATGTTTTTAAAGTTCTATATATTGAAATTGTCAAATAATATGAATGAGTAGGCATGAATTAGTGAAATTTATTGAGAATTTGTGAATGAACATTGAAAAATATTGTATAGAATTTTGGATAATGCAATTTTAGGGAGACTACATCAATTTTTTTTTTAATATATATATATATATATATATATATATATATATATATATATATATATATATATATATATATATATATATATATATATTTTCGAGATAATTGAATGTTGATATGATTGAAAATGCTTGATCATATCAATGATGTTGTTTGTACAGTAGCACCAGTTGTATATAATGAGAATTGTCAGATAATATGAATGTGAGTTGACATGAATTGGTGAAATTTATTGAGAATTGGTGAATGTACATTGGAAAATATTGTAGGATATTTTGGATGTGCAATTTTTAGGAGACTACATGAAATTTTTTTAATATATATATATATATATATATATATATATATATATATATATATATATATATATATATATATATATATATATATATATTTCAGATATTTGAATGTTAATATGATTGAAAATCTTTGATCATATCCATGATGTTGTTGTATTGTGCTTTTTTCAGTTGTATATATTGAGAATTCAAATAATGAATGTGAGTTGACATGAATTGGTGGAATTTATTGAGAATTGGTGAATGTACATTGAAAAATATTGTAGGATATTTTGGATAATGCAATTTTAGGGAGACTCTGCCGAATTTTTTTAATATATATATATATATATATATATATATATATATATATATATATATATATATATATATATATATATATATATATATTTACATTTTAAAAATGTCTCCCGTTTACGCATATTTAATATCTAATGTGTTTATTTTAGGAAATGAGGGAGGTGCCCCTCGAACAAAGTGCGACTCTTTCCGCGATACCCTTATGAAGAGAACTGCAGAGGGATCACGCAGTTATATTGATCCTTTTAGAGACAAGTGGGGTAAGTGCTCAAAAGGCCTATCTTACATCTAACTAGAAACTACTAGTTTCATATGGCCCGTTTTGTTTCGGAGAGATCTGAGAGGCTAATTGCTGGGAATCCCAGAAGAATGCGGAAACCGAGGTTCGCTGTCAAAGGAAGATGAGGATCGTATATTCTACTGGTATTGAGGGCACCATCATGACATGAATACATGTATGGGACGGTCGAAATAAATCATCCGGCTTTGCATGCGATGCCTCTACATCCTTTACACCCCTCGAGGTGGCTCATCAGCGGATTAGAGGCCCGAGTCGGCACAATCTACGGTTGCAAGAGAAGTACGGGCTCACAGTAACATTCAGTCCTCTGTGAGTGGAGACTTGGGGCCCGAGGAGATGATGTCGCATGATGGAAGGCGAGATGATGGAGGAAAGAGAGAGGTTCGGCCGTCGATTACTACCAGAGATGTTTAGTCTTGAGTATATCATGTTTTTTAACATTTAATACTTTGTGTTTTTTAACATTTGGACCTTAGTCTTGACTTTTAATGTTTAATACTTTGTATTGTTTTCAAACATTAATTTGGACTTCAATCTTGACTTTTAATGTTTAATACCGTGTTTTTAAATTTAAATGATAAATATATTTAAACTTATAAATTATATAAAAGTTTTCAAGAATTTAAACTTATTAATATATAAGTAATAATTAATTTTATGAAATATTAATTAAATAGTGCAAATATTTATAAATTTAAGCGACCGCAGATGTGGTCGCTAAGAAGCCCATATCTTGACACATGTGACCATAACTTAATGACCCTGAGATGACCATAAAATTGAGTGGCTATCTAGCAAATTATGCGTGTGCGTTGTAGTGGTCGTTATCACGCTCAATGCATTTCTTGTGGTGCATTTATCTGTAATGCACATTTCTTGTGGTCACATTTTATCTGTGACCGCATTGTAGTGGTCGTTATGCGTGACCACATTGTAATTGGTCACGCTATCTGTGATCACAAATGCGTGACCGCGTATAGTGGTCGTTATGCGGTGACCATATTTCTTGTGAATTCGCGCTTTGTGACCGCTTGGTGTTAATTTGTGCTTTGTGACGAGATTTTCTAAGACAGCTTTTTTGTGGTGGCTGAGTGGTCATTATCATATACAGTGGCCTTTGTGACTCCTTTAATGGTCACCCAATTTCTGTTTTTGTAGTAATTAGAGATTTACATTATGCCCAAAGATTTCGGAGCCCGGCTTCAAGTGACGGATGGAAAGAAGGGAGGATTTCTGATTCGGCATGTGCCATCTATCATATTATTTGATGGTAAGTCATTAATTTGTATTTTTTCTTTTCTCCTTCTTACATATACAAACCTCAACAAATTATTTAGAAGGAGAAAAAGCCTAAGTGTGACTTACCATCAAATAATGTGATAGTGGCACATCTTGGAGACCGTAAGCGCTTTCTTTCCATCGTCGCGAAAGCCGATAAATGCGAGCGCTAATGTAAATCTCTAATTACTACAAAAAAACAGAAAATTTGTGACTCCCATAAATTGAGGCTCCGCAGCAACCTCTCACTTATTGTTTTCACAAGCCTAAAATATTGTTCAAGTGGCGCAAAGCTTGCTTTCACACGACCTTTCTATTTCCATTCATGATCTTTTATTAACAGATAATTTTATAAATGCTTCTAACTATGATTTCATATTTCCTAAGATGACAATGAAACGGGAAGCGATGATGATGAAACGGGAAGTGATACTGTTGAAATGGGAAGCGTCCGCCCGTGAAGAAAAAGAAAACTCTGGTTTCCATCCGACATCAATGATGGAGAAGTGATGCTAAATGGCTGATGGTACTTGTTGGGGAGCTGCCTGATCTTAAGACTTATTATGATATATTCTTATGATTTTTTTCCTTGCTTTTAATTAGTGTTAGAATATGTCACAAATTTCTGTTTAATATTAATTCCCTTTTCTGTAAAGAATATTTTATAGAATACTTTCTAGTTATTATATTATTGTAATATTAAGTTTCCTTATAGAATAAGGAAAACTTTTAGGAATATCTCTATAAATATTATGATTTTGTGAGGGGAAATACTTATGAGAGATTTGGTGTATGCATAGATGTAATGGTTTTAGGGATTGTGAGTTTTTTTGAGGTATTTTCTCGGTATTGTGGGCATTCTAAGGTTTTGTGATTTTGTGATTTTTCCTTGTCATCGCAATATTTTAATACTCCAATCTTGTTATCTATATTTTCAAGAATAGTGGAAATATTCTCTCTCATTCGTGAATCTAGCTAGGCATAATTGGCCAAACCAACTTAAAACCTCTTGTGCATTTTTATGATGATTTCTTTATTTTTGTATTCTTGAATTCATATTCTCATGCAGTAAAGCCACATTAAAACCTCTTTTGCATTTTTATGATAATTTCTTTATCTTTGTATTCTTGAATTCATATTTTCATGCAGTAAAGCTTCCGCGATTTATAACAATTGGTGTGTTGGCTTGTTTATGACTAAAACTTGTTGGATTAATTTATTAATTATGGACTAAGCATAATCTTTTTATGACAATTCAATTGTTAATTATTGGCGGATGATTTAATTATAACCTTTATGGGCTCTTTATTATATCTTCTCCACTTTGCTTTGGTAAGTCAGTTGGACAGCCCCAGTAATCCCTTGTTATTTTATATAAATAAATAGAAACGTTATAATTTTCAGGGTTTTGGAGAACATGTAAAAGGGAGGGAAATAGCCATCTAGAACCCCTTAAAATTTTTTTCGTCTTGTTTTCTTGTAGATATTTGGAGTTAATATAATTCTGGATCCTTTGTAGGTAAGTTTCTCTACCATCATATTGAGTAAATGTTTACTTTCATTTAAATAAAATTTCAATTTTATAATGTAATTTTAGAGGTTGATTTTTACAAAAAAGACTAGCAAATCTGAAATTGTTTTCCTGTTGGTTTGATTGTGCATTTGTTGTCATGTTGGATGCAAATAAAATTGGTTATTTCAATACAATTTCCCTGTCTTTAAAAAGGGCAAGTTTTGTTTTAGTTTTGGGGCAATATTCCCCTTCGTCTCTTTGAATCTCCCTGTGGAGAGTCCATTCTGGGGATTATAAGTTGATATTTCATGGAGGATTGTCTCAAATTCAGTGGGCATGGACTTCCTGCAATGGCTGGGCTCTCCATTCATTTCCTTCAGAACTTTCGATATCTTCCCACAAAAATCTTCAGAAAAAACCCATTTCTTGAGAAAACAAAAAAACATTGAAACAAAACAATACATTGAAAAACAAAAAAAAAAAATCTTATTGATTTAAAATGTATCTAATAAATAATACTCGTTATTAAGTTTTACTTTTATTTAAATTATAATTAAAAATAAATTTTTTATTGAATAACCTTAACACTTAAATTTTATTAATAAGAATTTTAAGTAGTGAGTGTTTGATATATCAATATTATAACTTAAAGTAACCTAATAAATTAATTCAATTTATTAAATGAAACTAAGTATGTTTGATAAAATAACAACTGATAATAAAACTTTAAAGTATAAAACAACCTTAAGTAATAAGCAAAAACTATTAACTTATTCCCAATTCTATATTGTGATTTTATATTTTTACTCTTATTTGTTCTAATTAATTTAATAATTACTTTTGCAATTCTGGCATTTTACAATTAACCTTCTTTATCATTATTATAATTAATAAAGTTAAATATATTAATTTGATGGCTTAAAAATATGTTTCAAAATTAATTTCATCAAATAACTTTAATATGATCGATAATAAGTTTAATTTGACAATCTAAAATAATTTAACTTAAATACAATTTTAGTTCTTAAATAATAAGTATTAGAATTTTATGAGATATCAATTAATAGTCATAATAAACTTAATGATTTACTTCAAAAATATATATTTAATGATAGTATATATAATAATAATAATAATAATAATAATAACAATAATAATGATTATATTTTCAAATTGTTTTTTAGTTATTTATAACCATTATTTGGAGTTAAAAACCAAGATTTGTTTATGCCGGTTTAAACCTTGTTTCCGTTGTGTAAATGCATAAAATAATGCAACAAGTAGAATAACTAAAGACATAAAAGAAAGAGAAAACAAAAAATAAGGTGCAATGGAAGAACCTAAGCAGCTTGAAGACATTGTAGAATATGTGATTATTCTAAAAGCTGTTACAGTTAGTTAGGCTAAACCGTAGTTAGGCTAAACTGAATTTGTTAGGTTATTTTACTCTTCTTTATATATATTTGTACAGATCATTTTCTGGGTGTGTAGTTAGATAAATAAAATAAAATCTTTCATTACTGCAGTTACTCTCTGTTTCACTGCAATTCAAAACTCCATGGAAGCGTTCATGGTATCGAAGTATTTATGCTTCTAACACAATGAACGTGAATCTCTTTTCTTCTTCATTCTTTCATCGCTTTTCCGGAATGGCTTCCGAAAACGGTGGAAACTCCATAGATGACAGGGATCTTGACAACGATGCCGATTTTCTTCAAAACAGAGGATATGGCTCAATTCGTTCAATGTTTTGCACAAATTGAGTCATCCTGTGGTATGGTTTGAGTTGCTGCTCCTCCTTGGGATCAGTGCAGCGCACCCGGAGTCGATCGATGAAGATTGCCTTGATTGCCAAGCAGAAGCTAGGGTTTGTCAATGGTAAATGTATACAACGATATGGTCTAAAGAATATAGGCGTGGTTGAGCGGATAGTATAGTAATTTCTGGATTCTAAACTCTATTTCCAAAGATATTGTGGATCATTTCTTTATACAAACAACACCAAAGAATTGTGGGATGAACTTGGTGAGATTTGGAGAAATGTAATGGTCCCTGTTTGATTCAAAGAGAAATAGCCCGATCTCAGCGAGGAACAATGAGTGTTTCTCAATATTATACCATTAAAAAGGCTTGGGATGAATTAAAGCTGTTGATGCATGTTCCCTAGCTTTGCTCATGCCGACCATGTACTTGGCCAAATGTCGAGCGAGTTGCGATATCCTCTCTGTAACCAACTCATGCAATTCCTCATGGGATTAAATGAGTCTTTTGACAGTATTCGAAGTCAAATCCTTCACGTAGATCTGCTTCCTTCAGTAAACAAAGATTCTCCATGGTACTTAGAATTGAAAAACAACGAAGTTTCTGATTTATTCGCGAAAATCTTTAAAATCTTGCTTTCTACCGTTTACCGATCGGCTTTCACCAAACCCCGGCGAGGCATAAGCAATGGAAATTCTCGCACTGATCTTCCTAAGGGACCTGCCAGGAATCAAATTCATTCTTCAAGCAAAGGATATGGCTCTCAATCTGATTCAAAGAAACAATTTCGTCATTGTGACTATTGCAATAAAGCTCGCACACATGCTGCTAACATGGCTGAGACTCCTCTCCAAAATACTTCAACACATGCTGCTGTGACTCTGCATCAACCCCATCAGAGGCGTCTTGATGCAGCCCATTTTGCGCATCTTGAACATTTTCTTTGGTACTCCTTGGTATGCATTTATCACTTTCGGAATTCCTCCCCAATGTGGGACTTGGATAGTGGATACGGGGCATCTACTCGTATGTGCTCGAGAATTCTCTTTACTTGTCAACCACGCAATTACGACTAACCCTATCTGGCCTTACCTGATGGTTCCCAAATCTCGAGTTGGTCTGTGCGTGGTCCTCATTTTACTCTTGAACTCCATGTCCTTCCATCCCAAAATTCCAATTTAATCTCCTTTCAGTTCCAAAACTAGCTGCTAACTCCAATATTATTTTCAAATTTTATCCTAACAATTGCATTTTACAGGACCTGAAGATTGAGCACTTAGTAGCCGTGGTCAAGCTTGTCAACCATCTCTACATCCTCGATCAATCCGGCTTCCAGTTGACTCGCATCAGCATTTTGCACCTTGTAATAATGCAAGCGATGGTATATCACTTCTTTGGCACCAGCGGCAAGGTCATGCTTCTTATAGGACATCACTTACCTGTATGTACAAAATCTTCTGTACAATCACACTTTGTCATATATGTCCTTTATTAAGCAATCTAAGTACGCCATTTCCTATAAGACTATTCGTACTTCAAATTGTTTTGATATTTTACATGTTGATATTTGGGGCCCTTATAAAATTTCATCTTTAACTGGTGCACGTTTTTTTCTTACTATTGTGGATGATTTTAGCCGAGCTACTTGGACCTTTCTTCTACATCATAAGACTGATGTATTTCACATATTCTCAAAATTTCTGACCATGGTTCCTACTGGACTTGTGTTAAGGCTATTAGCGGTGACAATGGTGGTGAATTCCTTTTCGTTTAAAACACTTCTTAATTCTTATGGCATCATTCACCACTGTAGTTGTCCTTATACTCCTCAACATAATGGCATTGTTGAACGTAAACATCGCCACCTCCTTGACACAGCCCGTTCCTTAATGTTCCAAGCTTCCCTTCCGAGTCCATTTTGGGGTCATGCCATTCTCATGGCAACCTCGATTAATGTCGTTTGCCTTCATCTCTTCTTTCTTGGAAAACCCCCTTTGAACGTTTATATCATAAACCTCCTACCTATGACCTACTCAAGGTCTTTGGTTGTCTTTGTTTTGCCACCATCACACAACCTCATAGGGATAAATTCAGCCCTCGTGCCACCCGCTATCTTCCTTGTCTTTCCCCTGGCCAAAAAGCATTTAAACTTTATGATCTCTCCACGCATAATATATTTGTCTCTAGGGATGTCAAGTTTCATGAGCACATTTTTCCATTTCAAGAGACACCATCACAGTCAATTCTTACACCTCTTCCTCAACCACCCTTCTTTGACATCCCAACCTCCCCCGCTACTGTATTCCTAACCCATCTCCTACACCTATTCTTCCTACTCCATCTCCTCCACCTATTCTTGCTCAACTACCCTCCTGTACCACTCAATCCCTGGCTCCACGACGCAGTACCCGCCTCCGCACCACCCCGGCTTGGCTATCAGACTTTGAGGTCCATTTTGCTTCCACTCCAGCTACTGTTTCTTCTACAAGTGCTCAGTTTCAAGCTCCTGTTTCTTCTTCTTTTCATCCCATCTTTGACCCATCTTATGTTTCCTTCTCGGCAAACATCTCCTCCATTTCTGAACCTACTTCATATAAGCAAGCTTCTCAGATACCAGGATTCACGAGGCTATAGGCGAACTTCACCTTGGAACAAATCACACTTAGGATCTTACTTATCTCCCTCATGGTAGAGTCTCGATTGGCTCTAAATGGGTATACAAAATAAACTTCACCACATTAGTCTTGTTGTGATTTAAAGCACGATTAGTAGCAAAAGGCTACCATCAAATTGAGGGTATTGATTACAATGATCGTTTTTCTTCTGTGGCTAAACTTGTTATAGTGCGATTATTCTTCACCATTGCTACTACCAAAGCTTGGCCTATTCATCAATTGGATACCAAAAATGCTTTTCTTCATGGTTCTCTTCCTGAAGAAGTCTACATGCTTCCTCACATTAGGCTACTAAGTACATACCTGATCAGTATCGTTCTGTCGATCTCTTTATGGTTTTAAAACAAGCCTCACGTGATGGAATCACGGAATTTTGTTCGAACTTACTCAATTTGGTTTTGCTCAATGCGCGTCATTGCCTCTTCATTAAGCGCTCTTCTACCTCATTTTTGGCACTGCAAGTTTATGTTGATGATGTGCTTCTCACTGGCACCAATGAGAATGACATACTGCAAGTTAAACTTTTCCTTCATTCAGTTTTCAGCATCAAAGACCTTGGCTACGCTAAATATTTTAAGGCTTAGGGTGCCCGCGATTTCAAGGAATGTTTCTACACAGTAGCAAATATGTCTTTGGATATTCTTAATGATGTTGGTCTCGCATCGGCGCTCCTCTCCCATAAAGAGGTCTAAATTCTCTGATTCTCCTCTCATGGGTGAGCACAGATTATCGACGCCTTATTGGGCGCCTTTTATATGTTCTGTGACCGTCCCGATATCACATTTGTCCTTCAGCAACTCCAACCCGATGCGTTTACGCTCCGTGGGAAACCCATTGGGATCTGACTCTTTATCTACGCCGTTATCTCAAGCTCTCTCCATCTTGGTATTTTTTATATCCAGCGATAATGATCTACAATTATCGACTTCTTTGTGATCTTTGATTAGGCTTTGCTCACGAAACTAGGCGTTCTCTTCTGGGATATTATCTTCCTTGGTGGTTCTTGTATCTTGGAAAACTAAGAAGCAGGCCACTGTTTCTCGCTCCTCGGCTGAAGCTGAATATCGGAGCCTTGCTTCCACTGTTTGTGAGCTCTTATGGATGTCATTATATGCCATTGATTTTGATATCATTGTTCCTCTTCCTATACATTTGGTGTGATAATCAAAACGACCCTCCATATTGTTGCTAACCACATTTTCATGAGCGCACTAAGCGCTTGGATATCGATTGTCACCTTGTTCGTGATCAATTTAGCTTGGCTTCATTCACCCTCAACATCCTTCACGCCAATTAGCGGATTTATTTACCAAGGCATTGTCTACTCCCGAGTTTCATTTCTATGTTCAAGTTAGGGTTGTCCTTCTGACCCATGACGGGGAAATTTGTAGAATATGTGATTATTCTAGAAGCTGTTACAGTTAGTTAGGCTAAATCGTAGTTAGGCTAAACTGAATTTGTTAGGTTATTTTACTCTTCTTTATATATATTTGTACAGATCATTTTCTGGGTGTGTAGTTAGATAAATAAAATAAAATCTTTCATTACTCTCTGGTTCTCTCTGTTTCCCTCTGTTCAAACTCCATGGAAGCGTTCAGACATTAAAACACTTTGATGCAGAACATTGAGAAATAAAAGATTTGGCCCATTTGACTAAGCTTCAAAAATTGTTGGTACGAGAAAAGTCAAATGCTTTAAAAGTGAAGGTTATTCTAAAGCCCTCTCACCCCACCAAGCGATCTTCATCTCACAGTTGTTTATGATGTGGTACCAAAATGGAAAAACAGTATTAAGCAATTATCCCACGTGTTGACATCTTTATAAGTTATTCCTGAGTGGGGAAATAAACAACTGCAGGCATAAGATTCACACCAATTCTGAGAGGCTTCATAACTTGGCAATCCTTCACTTAGGGTCTAATTTTACAATGGGGAAAGAAATGGGTTTCTCTTTGAATGGGTTCCCTCTGACTCAAAGATCTGTGGCTCTATAATCCCAGTTCGTAAAGGGTTGAGGTGGATAAAGTGCTATGCCCCTAATCTCATAACCATTTATGGATGTGAATCATTGAAATGGTCCACAAAGAAATAAAGTATATCACTACCCTTCAGACGTTCGAAATTCGCTATATACTTACAAGATTTCATAAGGAGACTTCAAATGATAAATGGAAAGAGGAGGATTTCTACAAAGTTCTTGTGCCATCCATCTCATTAATTGATAACAGATCCAATTCATTTGTATTTTTCCTTTTTCCTTCTACCAAAATAAATGCATGTCAATAAAAAATTTGAAAGGAAATTGAATAAAGAAAATTACTTAGAAATTTATAAATTCTAACAAAAATGTTTAGTTGTAAAAAAATATTATTAGTCTTTGAATTGATAGGTGGAAATAAAATTAAAATTAGTTTGAATTAATAAATAAAAATAATGATGTGGGATTTTTGCTATATTTTTATTTTTTCTACATTTTTCATTCTTTCTATTTCTCTTTCTTTTTTTTTTGAATAATTATTTCCTATTATCTTCCCCTTGCGTTTCCCTATGATTTTCTCTCAACCAAACATAACCTTAGTTATCAACAACTTTACTATTCTTCATTTTAATAATTTTCTTTTTTCATGCATGTCATATTTACTTCTCTTCAACACTCTTATTGCTTTCATTGAAACTTAAGATTAACCATTTCAAGAAAATTTATTTTCATTTTTAATATTTTAATAACTAAGAAAACCTTTGATCTTGTCCTTTCAACTCTCCATGGTTCATCAGTACGCCAATTGGATTACTCTAACAAATTATTAATCATTTGAAGAAAATTTGATTAATTATAGGTGCTTTTAAATAATTAGATAGATTATTTGAGTGATGCTAAACACAACATACTGGCGTCAGGTCCTTCCCTTTTATGTCCTTTAATGGTTTTAATATTTATGCATTATGAAAATCAAAAGATTGAAGAAGATATATATTTCAGTGATCTTTGTACACCGTAAATTGAATCCTGAAACCAACCTCTCACTTGTTTCCCGTCCCTGGTTGTTCAGTAATACACAGCTTAGCTTTCTTTTATACATATATAGCCTTTCTATTTTATTGTTCTTTACAGAGATAATTTTAAAAAGGCATCTAACTATGATTTTATATTTCATTAGCTTCTGGGTGTGGGAGGGCATCCACCCGTGAAGAAAGGAGAACTCTGGTTTCGGATTCCATCCATCGGATATCAATGGCCGATGGTGCTTGTTGGAGAAACTGCCTCATTGCTACTTATTATATGATGTTCGACTTATTATGATATGAACACAATAGTTTTTAATATACTTAAAAAAGCAAACAGCTAAATATTTGCCAATATACTTAATAGTTTTGAAGACCATCTTCTCATTGGTCGTTGGAGTCTAATCTCGTCGAAATTAAGAAAAGTCACGGGTTGATTCGTGAAGTTAGCGATGAGATGCCCTCAACCACCTCTTCTGACTTCTTATGCATCTCCAAAGAAAGTCAAGGGTTGAGCTGAAGAACTTGCATCCGGTCATTAACTTTCTTGATCTAGATCTTGATCTGAAAAAGTTTTCTTTTTCAATAGAATCACTCTTTTTTTTTTTAAAAGAACGAAATTTCTTGGTTTTAATTGCTGTATGGTGTTGTTTTATTCTGAAAAAAAAATTATTTTTGAGTCTAAGTCGGAAATCCCGGTAACTTGGATGATTCACCCGAGTCAAATCGGACTCTCGACTGAAAAGGGTAGGTGGTGTTGAAGGTTTGCATTTTACATTATTTTTTTTTACAGTCATGGAGGTGTAGAAGAGATCGCAGAGGCGATCGATCATCTTTTGGAGGTGGGAACAGAACGGAACAATTAATGGCCGAGGCTGTTGTGTCGTTCGCTGTGGAAAGGCTTGGTGATCTGTTGATTGAAGAGGCAAGTTTCTTGCATGGAGTGATTGACAAAGTCGTAGAGATTCAGGTTGAGCTTAGGCGGATGAAATGCTTCCTGAAAGATGCAGACGCAAGACAGGGTGAAGATGAGACGATTCGGAACTGGGTTACAGAAATTAGGGAGAATGCTTTCCATGCGGAAGACACCATAGAGACTTTTGTCCTCAAAGTTGCCTTGAGGAGGAGAAGGGGAAGGGGTCTTCAAAACAACCTCAAGAGGTATGCTTGCATCTTTTCCCAGTTGATTGCTCTCCACAAGGTTGGGACAGAGATTAACGCCATAAAAACCAGAATCTCCAGTCTCACTACAAGTTTACAGACCTATAACATAAAGAGGATAGAAGGAGAAAGGTCATCCGGTAATGAGAATAGGCAACGTCTGCTCAGGCGGAGTTACTCCCGTTGTTGATGAGCACAGTTGGAGTGGAAGCGTGAAGATATTGGTCGAACAGCTTCTGGTGATGGAATCGTCGGAAAATAGATGCTCATCATCATCAATTGTGTCTATATGGGGTATGGGTGGTCTGGGAAAAACCACACTGGCAAAGAAGATTTATCATCATGGTGCAGTTAGGCGTCATTTTGAATGTTTTGCCTGGAGCTCCGTATCTCAACAATTCAACATCAGAGACCTTGTACAAGAAATATTGATCAAATTGATGCCTCCTTCTCGACGAAGGATGGAAATTGAAGATGAGTGATAGGTTATTAAAGGGTTTATAAAATAAGAGGAAAAAAATGTCTGGTGATTCTGGATGACGTGTGGAGTACAGAAGCAGGACACCTTCAGACCTGCTAGCACCCGCTGCATACGGCGAGCAGCAGCAAGATAGTAATCACCACTCGGAACAAGGGGTTGCCTCACATGCCGATCCACGAGCCTTCTTGTACGGGCAAAGTGTTTAACTGATGATGAGTTGGGAGCTTCTTCACAGAAGAGCCTTCTTCGGATGTGATAATGGTTCAGGTATTTCTCATTATCCCCTAAATTATTAGGCTTTCTTCCCAGCACCACTCTGTATTCGATCCCTTGTTAACTGGATTTTATAACTCTAACAACAGGGTTGAGGTTGGAAACCAAAAAAATTAGAGAAAATAAAAAAAAAAGTTTAAACTTATTAAATTAAATATATATGTTTATTCTAATTCTTTTTTTTTTGTTTCTAAGAAATTTAAAAACATGTTAAATTTTCAAAATTTTGAATTATATTTGATTTTTTTATATTTGCATGATGAAACTAAATATGAAAAAAATCATTTTCTCAGTATTTTTTATTTTCCTGGTATTTTTTAAGGTTTTAAACATAACTTAAGGAAAATGATTTTCTCATGTTTAGTTTTATTGTGAAAAATATAAAAGAAAATCAAATATAAACAAAATTCCTCAATATTACTATTTTTAAATTTATTAATGTTTAATTTTATTGAGGAAAATATAAGAAAATTAAAAAAATCCTCAAAATTTTAGTTCTTTTGTCTGACTTTAGTTTAAGGTAGTAAATTGTCACCGTGGGACTTGAACACAGGACCCCCTTATGCCACATGCCTGTTGAAACGATGCGTTCTATAAAGCAATAGACCTTATGGGTTCCTCAAAATTTTACTCATTTTTAATTTCTTAATGTTTGATTTTCATAGTGGAAAAATATATAAGAAAAAATCAAATATAATAAAAATTCCTAAAAATTTTAGTTATTTTAAATTTCTTGATCCTTATATAATATAAGAAAACAAATAATATAAATTGGAATAAACTTATAGAATTAATTTATTAAGCTAAAACCTATTTTTTATTTTCCTTCAAATTTTCTTTCCTCCATTTTTTTCTTTATATTTTCCTTCCTTGGTGCTTTTCGGATTCTAAATGTAGCCTAATGTCACACGTACTCTCACTAAGAAGAGAGACATCTCACTTGAGAAGGCATGGAACAAATAAGCCTCTCAAGGGTTTATGTGGGGAGAAGGGAAGGTTCTAAAGACTTGTGGAGCTCTCTTTTGGCTAGAGTAGCCCAAAATTGGGGGTTTCTAGGAAGGAGTCCACACTTCTCTACATGTATGAAGACTATAGAGATGCTTGAGAATTGGGAGAGTTGCTAATGTCTTTTAAGTGTCTTGTAAATATTTTTATTGCATAGAATTGCCTAGGATTCTCTAGAATTCTCTTAAGATTAAGGAACCCTCCAAGGTTCCACACACTTTCATTAGTGCTATAAATGATTGGAAGTCTTGTTGTGAGGCACCCGAGCAAGTGGCTTCCAAGTGAGTTGTATGAGCATTTGCTCGATAAAGCCTTTTCTTCTTAAGAGAGTTCTCTTATTCTTTAAGCTTCCAATCTTAAGTGTAAGGGCTTAGTAAAAGGCTAGCCCAGGCGAGTGAGGCGACTTATGACGAGAATTTAAAGTTGCCTTAGTGCCGCATGGGAGCTTGATGAAAAGCCTAAGTACGTGGCACTAAGGTTTCTTATAAACATTTTCTATTGTTCCTCTTTTCAACTTGATTTTATGACTAAACATGTCAAAGCAACAATTATTAAACTGCAACCAGGGCTATAAAACAAGGGGCCAATTTGAACTACTTGGTTGGGTTGAGTGCTCATGTGCATGGCTAGACTTTGGGACTTTTACAATCTTCTAGAAATTCTGGCTTATTAATTTTATAATTAACTTATTGTATTGAAACTATGGTAGTGTAGGCTTTTCTTTAATTTAATTTTAAATGGAATTTAAAATTAAATAGCGATTAATAGTGTTAGGCATTAAATTATTTGTTTTTTAATATTTATTTTATTAATTATTTTATAAGACCGTTTTTATTAATTGTTAAAACAAAAATCAATAATAGAATATTTTTTTTTAATATTAAAGAAACTCAAATATTTCTACTTCAAATTGGTAAAAAAATAAAAAATAAAAAAATAAGTTAATAAAAAAATAAAATAATAATATTTAAAATATAAAAAGTAAGTTCTTTAAGCCAAAAATGTTAAAAAATCATATAACATCTAAGTTCATTACTATACAAGCTATTCACGCTAAGGAAAGCTTCACAAATTGATTACCTACTTGCAAGTTTCTTATTATGTTAGATAAGAAATTGCATAATTCTAATTCTTGAGTTATTTATTTTTCTCTGTAATAGTTAATTATCATAATATTTATAATCGTTTCTCATGAACCTTTTTAGATCC
This sequence comes from Tetrastigma voinierianum, assembly GCA_016808115.1. Taxonomy (NCBI): domain Eukaryota; kingdom Viridiplantae; phylum Streptophyta; class Magnoliopsida; order Vitales; family Vitaceae; genus Tetrastigma; species Tetrastigma voinierianum. The sequence continues at coordinate 24,211 of JAEQBH010007030.1, forward strand.
TACCATTAACATGGAGGAGATGGGAAGGAAATGGCTAGATATTGTGGAGGTTTGCCAGCTGGTGCATTGTTGTCTTTGGAGGACTTCCTAGCTAAAAACCGCACATTACATGATTTGGAGAGAATTCATAGAAACATTAAATCATACTTGATGAGATCGAGGGGAAAAGACAATTACAAGCGGCAAGGCAGTGTAGTGTCAGATGTGTTAGCTTTAAGTTGCAAGATTTGTCACTTTGCAAATCTTGTTTTCTCTATTAGCCCACATTTCCCGAGGACCATAAAATTTCAACAAAACTCTGGTTAGAATGTGGGTGGTACGAAGGGATTGTATTGAAGGAGGATGTTGGAGAAGAGTACTTGTTGACTCATTTGAAGGTGTATGATTCAAGTAGGAAAGACAAGTAGTCACGATGGAAGGTCAAAACTTGCCAAATGTGACCTAATGCGAGATTTATGTATCGAGGCAAAGGAAGAAAAATTTTTCTGAGATTATTGGTGCTACTTTTCGGCCAAGTGGAAACATCTTCATCTTCTAGGGTAACATTAATGCTTACATGAGCCTATAGATAACGTTCGAAGAACGTGCCATATATCTAGATCAATCTCCTCCTACAAAGAAGTCACTAGTCTTGTTGCGAAGAGAGCTAAATTCAGAAGCGATCTCAACAATAATAATAAAGTATGAGATTTACGGATGATATTAATGTCAAATTGAATCCAAAAAATGGCACACCCCTTCGATCTCTTCTGATATTCTATCCACCAAAAGGAGAGACTATACACTGGATGGTGAGGAAGTTGGAATTAAAGAAGTTCACATTATTAAGAGTGTTGAGTGTTGAGGGACTTGCATTGGGAGAAAATTTACTAAGAGCAATAGGCAACCTCGTATACTTGAAGTTCTTAAGTTTTAAAAATGCTATACTCTTACGCTTCCCATCATCTATAAGAAATTTAGGTTGCATCCAGACACTGGATTTACGTTTTACTCATTCTAGTGGTGAACCGATGACTTGTTTGAGAATGAATGAAGTGATAGGTTTGATGAAATGGCTAAGACATCTCTACCTTCCTTATGTGAATTTTAATGTGGGTAAGAGTAAGGTGCAATGGGAGAAAATTTGAGCAACTTGGACGTTAAAACACTTTGATCACGGAACAATGGGATATAAAAGATTTGGCCAGCTTGACCCGTGAGCTTGAAGTGTCGGTGAAGAAATCTTCAAAAACTTTAAGGAGTTGGAGGTAATTCTCAAACCTTCTCATCCCATATCAAGCAGTATTCGTTCCTTGCTTTTGTCTGATATTGCCACCAAAATGGAAGAAATAGATCTTAAGCAATTATCCAAGTCTCAACATCTTTGTAAGTTATGCCTAGTTGGAGAAATAAGCAACTTGCCTAAGCCTGACCTCTTCCCTCCAAATCTCACTGAGTTAAGCTTGGGGTCTTCTAAACTACAACAAGATCCAACTCCAATTCTAGAAAGGACTAACTTGTGATCCTTTTCTTATGGTATGATTCTTACATTGGAGAAGAAATGGTTTTCTCTCCAAATGGGTTCCCTCGACTTAAAGGTTTGTCGCTCTCCAGTGACTTCATTAAAAGGTTGAAGGTGGATATAGGTGCAATGCCTAACCTTAATGAATTAAATATTGTTAATTGTAAATTATTGGAAATGGTTCCTGAAGGAGTAAGGTATATCACCACCCTTCAGACGATGCGGATTCACCTTATGAGCAAAGATTTCATCCAGCGACTTCAAGTGATAGATGGAAAAGAAGGGGAGGATTTCTACAAAGTTCGGCACGTGCCATCCATCACATTAATTGATGGTAAGTCGACATTCATTCTACTTCCCTTTTCTTTTCTCCTTGTAGTATACAAACATATCGATGATCAAACAAGGTGATATTAAGCATACCATTTTTAATCATCAATTGTTTGACTTCACAATTTTGTTTTAAATTCTATTAAAATTCTTTCTTCAACCTCTTATTTGCATTCTTTCGAACTTAAAAAGACTAACCATTTCAAAAGTCCCAACAAGGACAAAATTGTGTACTCATAAAAAATAAAAAGGTCCTTACAATTCTCTGTGGTTCATGGGGCGCATCAATTGGATTACTCTAACTAACTATTTATCATTTCAAGAAAAATTGATTAAACATAAGTGCTCTTAAATAATTAGTTTACTTAATTGATACTAAACAAAATAGAAAATAGATCAAGCTCCTTCTCTTTTATGTCCATTAATGTTTTATGCATTAAGAAATTCAAAACAAAGAAGATATTTTGTTTGATTTTATAACACCATAATTAAACTCACGAGCCAACCTCACTTGTTTTCACAACCCTAAATTGCTCTAGTGACACACGACAGCTTAGCTTGCTTTTATATAGCCTTTCTATTACAAATTTCTTTTATTAATAGATAGTTCTAGAAATGTTTCTAATTATTGTTTCATATTTCATAAGATGATCTTTATGCCGAGAAGCATACGCGTGAAGAAAAAAGAAAACTCTGATTTCAGATTTCGTCCATCCGACATCGAAGATGGACAAGTGATATTGAATGGTCGTTGGCAATCGTTAGGAGTTGCCTTGTTGCTACTCTTTAAATGATGTTAAACTTATTATGATCTGAACACAATATTCCTGTGATTTTATTTATTTTTCTTTCTTTTAATTGGTGTCCTGGCTTGTTTATGATTGAATATGAGACCATTTTTTTTACGTTGGTTTGATTGTGTATTTGTTGTCATTACTTGCAAATAAAATTGGTTATTTCAATACAATTTCTTCCTATGTCTTTGATGTACGTTTTAAACAGTTTATTCTTCCATGTATAGTATATATATTAACTTGAAGTTTTGTTCTAGTATTAGGGCAACATTCTCATGTAGGAAACAAAGGGAAAAGTTTGCTTGGTAACTTCGTGCTATTGAATCTCCTGGTGGAGAGTCTAATTGATCGGTAACCAAGCCAACTAGGAGAGCTCAATCTAAAAGATCAGTCTAATAGGTTGAAGAACCTCTCATGCTTAAGTACCATTCCACAATTTCATGTGGAATCAATATGAGATTGTATCACTAATCCGAGGGATTCAAGCTGCTATTTCCATGGGAGCATGGATTTCTAATGTACTTAGCTCCCATTCATTTGTTTGGAAAACTTGCTAAAATAAATAAAATACTTTTCCCTGTTTATGCAATCAAATAGGCTTTCAATTATATTATTCCCAATTAAATGTTTATGCATAAAATAATGGGGCAAAATAACAAAATCAAGACACCAAATATTTTAACATGAAAAACCTTCAGTGTGAAGGGAAAAACCACATGCTTAGGAGCCACAAAAAAAATTTTCACTAATAAAATTAATGGGTACACCAAAGTTCTTTTCTAGGATAATCTAGAGGATATCAATCAACAAGATTCCCCCACAAGATGATATTCAACCCAAAATATCAAACCATAAAGGTTTAGGTTTCACCAAGCATACGCAATAGAGAGCGAAAAATGACGATCCAAACTAGTAAATGCATAGCTTAGGCTGTCGCAAATAACATACTCAAATTAGAGAAGAAACGGAGGATGTGACGCTTATTCTCCACTGGCTTTCATTAAGAAAAATCATACACTAAGGGTATACCATAAACTTTTCGTCCACATAATGTAGGATGTGACGCTTATTCTCCACTGGCTTTCATTCAATTCGCAGACATCATCTAACTGCCCACTCCGGCAAGAAGGAGGCATAGAGCTTCCTCAACCTCAGGAATCCATCTGTTGTGAAGTTAGCAGAGATTAGATGCCCTCAACTACCTCTTCTTACTTCTTATACATCTTAAAGACAGTCATTGGTTGGGCTGAAGAACTTTCGAACGACTTGATCCGGTCATTTTCTCCATCTCGATCTGAAATTTTTTTGGTTTTTAATAGAATCATTTCTTAAATAAATAAATAAATAAGAACGAAATTTCTTGGTTTTGACTGCTATAAGTCTGTAAGGTGTTTTTTTTTATTGTGATCTGGAAGAATTAAAAAAAAAAAAAAAGATTTTTGAACCTAAGTCAGAAATCCCGGTAACTCTGATGATTCACGAGTCAAATCGGACTCTCAACCGAGAAGGTTAGGTGGTGTTGAAGGTTTAATGAAGTTTTCATTTTACATTTTTATTGTCATGGATGTGGGCGCCTTGGGCCTTGACCCAGGCCCTCTAGCTAGCAGGCCCCTTTCGATTAGAGGCCATGGTTGGGCCGGTCCATCGTGTCTAGCCTACAAGCCTAACTCATGAGTCCAGATCCGGATGCCCTCATATAGCCAAAGAAGGAGTCGGCACTCCCCAGATGCCATTTTCCGGAGAGGCTTTATCTAGCAAGGGTTGATGAATGGCTCCTCGGAGGGAGACCATCATGCCTTGCCATGAATTCAAGATGGACAAACCCCTTAGGTCCTGCATTCGGGAAATGCGCCCCACTTTCTCCCTCTCTTCCGTCTACAAAGGAAAGAATTAAATCTCCAGATATCATTTGGTTCATATCTCTCTCGCATTAAACTGAAGAATTTAAATTATTAAATTCATAGAGATATCTAGCACATATCTTGGATTTGGAAGAAATCATCCCGCACACGAAGGTGGATCCACACTTCACCGCTGATAAAGGAAGCTGCCGAATCGTCTGGCCGAAAGTTCTTTGGATCAACTGAGAAGAAGGCGGCGAGATCTAGCGGCGTCAGGGAAGACATGGGAGAAGGAGACCTCCCCGCCTTTTTCTTAGTTTTGTTTTAGTTGGCACTAATTCAGTGCATGTTCTGGCGGTCATTATTCAGGAGGAATTAAGAACTATAAATTGGCGTCGTGTGGGTATGATCTCAGGCGTCACATTTGAACCTAGTTCTGACTCCCCGATAGTCTCGATCTGCGGTTTGTTGATTCCCATCTTCGGTATTCAGTCTATTCTTACTATCTGCAGCCGGTAGATCATTACGTCAGAGGACCTATTTCTCTGTTTGCGTTCAAGAAGTCAATTTCAAAAAAAACCAAGCGAATGATGGATGGCGGATCGATGACACGACGGTTTCTTTGAAGAGACTCTGGACAGCCTGGAGACCGCGAGGTGAAGAACCACGAAGGCCACACTTGACTATGCCCACAACAGGGCGGATAGTAGAAGGCAGAATTTGAGGCAAAATAGTCTGGGGCTCTGTTATGTTTTATGTGAAGAAAATAAATAATGATTCTGGGTTGAGATGTTCTGGAAGTGACAATATCACCAGACAGAATTTCTCTTACAAGGAAAGTGAATTAAACCGTAGGTCCACCTTCTTTGGATTTGGGTAATCATATAGATGGTATATTGCATTAATTCAGGAAAGTTAAAAAAGGAAAAAAAAAGGAATGCTAAATATGGAGAGAAACATGCACAGGCATGAGGCGACGTGGGCTTGATTTTCAACACTCCCCCTCAAGCCGTATTGTAGATGTTGATCATTCCAAGTTTTTCCGTCAGATCTTCGTGGTTAACTCGAGCAAGAGCTTTCGTGAGAATGTCAGCTGTTTGACAGTTTGTTGGAGTGAAGCTGACTTTGAAAAACCCTTCTTCAATCTTTTCCTTGGTAAGTGTCAATCTATCTCCCACGTGCTTAGTTCGATCGCGATGAGCAGTTCTTAAGCGTCTTGATGGCGGCTTGGTTGTCGCGATTATAACAACATGGGATGCTTCAACGGAACCCGTGATTCTTCTAACAGCACAATTTCAGCCAGATTCCCTGTGAGATACCTTGTGCCATAGCACGGAATTACGCCTCAGCCTTTACTCACGGGCTACCGATTGTTTCTTGCCCGCCATGTAACCAAATTCCCCCGAACAAGCAGACAATAGCGAGTTGATCTCCGATCCAGTCGCTGAGCCCACACTTGATCTGCATCTGAAAAATCTCGTCTCTTTCTTTGTTGTTCTTTGGAAGAAAAGACCCTTTCGGTATCATCATTTTGAGGTACACCAATGTGCAGTCCTGTGATCATGTGTTTTTCGGTTGGATTATTCATGAATTGACTTACCATACTAACAGAGAAGCCGATGTCTGGCCTTGTATGAGAAAGATAGATGAGTTTCCCCACAAGACGTTGATATCTTCCTTTATCAACTGGAGGACTTCCATCACTTTCTTCAAGTTTTACAGTTGAATCCATAGGTGTTTACCTGGCAGGCTTGCATCCTGGCATCCTGTTTCATTTAGTAAGTCAGGCGTGTTCACGTTGTGAAACGCATACCTTTCTTTGACAGCAATCTCCGTTCAGAAAGTACTTGGGTTTCCAAGGTCCTTGATCTCAAATTCCTTTGTGATGGTACCAAAAATGGGCCGATTTTCTCTTCATGATTACCCAGTCAAAATTATGTCGATCACATATACAATGATAATGGCCATCTTCCCTTAAAAGGGAAGTGTTTCCACCAATGATAATGATCGGATTGACGTGAATGAATCCATTGCCTTTCACTACCTTAGTGAACCGTTCAAACCAGGCCACAGGGGTGCTTGAACCATGTCTGAGGATTGCCGGGTCACGCAGAGCCTTGTTGAAATTGATGTAGTCTCAAGCCCGGCGAATGTCCATGTAAACTTCTTCCTCTAGAAATTCACCATTGAGGAAGGCATTTTTCTCACATCAGTTGGTGAAGCGACGTCGAGATTAGTTTGCCAGGATAAAAGTACACGAGCGGTGTTGACGGCATTTGGAGCAAAGTTTCTTGATAGTCAATACCATATGATTGAATGAATCCTTTTACGATAGCAGGCATATACCTGTCCATTGCGTGCCGCGTATGCTTTAACAATGAAATCCTTTTGGTTTCTGCCCCACTCTGAGGTGAGTAATTTCCATGCCATTCTTTTTGCCGGCGCCGAACTTCTTCATATTGAAGCCTTCGCCAGATTATGAAGCTTTCACGAATATCTCGGGCATATCTGTGATATTAAAAGTGAATGCACACGAAATGTAGGTGATAACTTATCATAAGAAATAAAATTTCGATGGATCTTTGAGTGCATGATCTAACTCCTTTCCTCCAAGCTATAGGCATATTAAGAATATCATTTTCTAACTCTGAATCAACAGTACCATCTGAGTTAGGAGCATTGCTACATGGAATTTTGCTTGGATTGAGCAGGCTCGACCTCATGGGTTTCTTTGAGAAAGTACTCCTTATCCATTTCCTCTTGGATGTGCTCATTATCCACAAGTCAACAATGAACTCGAGTGATTACATGACTCTATAGAAACTTGATTTTTTAGTGGTGATGGGTATTTCGCTCCAATGACCGAGTTCCAAACATTCACGAGGTTGAATTCTCACACAGATATCAATTTTGGGATAGTAAAGAGTACAGGTTTCAAAAAATGTGACATCCATTGAATTGTAGGAATTTTTTCTTGTGGCCAGGAGTAGCCTTATACCCTTTTTTATTTGCGAGAATGCAAGAAAGATGCGCTTGGTGACCTAGGATCAAGTTTACTTCTATGTTGTTGATTGATATGAACAAAAGCGAGAACGCAGAAAATTTTGGTGGGACGATGGATATGAGGCGAGTGGTCGGAATTTAGAGTGTTTGACAAGGTGTTTGAAATTTTAGTACCCTTGACGGCATCCTATTGATGAGGTAGGCTGCCGTAAGGACAGCTTCCCCCCAGAATAATTTTGGTACATTCGTAGAGAACATTAGCGATCTAGCCACCTCTAACAAATGCCTATTTTTCCTTTCAGTTATTCCGTTTTGTTGTGGGGTATCAACACAAGAACTTAAGTGAACTATCCCTTCTTTTGCTAGATATTCTCCTAGAATGGAGTTGAAGTAATCACTAGCATTATCAGACTTTAGAATTTGTATTTTTGATTGGAATTGGGTCTGAATCATATTTTGAAATTTTTGAAGAATTTGACTGTTTGATTTTTTCTTTCGAGGAATACCCACGTTAATCTAATTAACTGATCATCTATGAATGAGACAAACCACCTAAATGCAGGTTACATTTTTATTCTTGACGGACCCCGGATATCGCTATAGATCGTGAGAATGGACTAGGCTTTATAGGGTTGAATGGAAAATGAGACCGAACTTGCTTTGATAATTAATGATTTCACACTCAAAGGATTTTGGATTTTATTAAATAATGGAAATAAATACTTGCTTAGGGATACATAACGATAGGATGACCCAAGCGATGACTGCCTAGCTTATAGTGCACCTATCAATTGTTTTGACCTGGACGAAAGACCTTTTACCAATTCATTTGAGAGTTGTTCTTGTGGATCGATGGTGCTCCTTAAGGATGTAGAGTCCGAGATTCTCGCCTTGTCGTCTTCCTGAGATCAAATCACGAAATTCACGGTGGGTGGATGAAAAATTAGTAATACCTCTTCCTTGGTGGGTTTACTAATTGATAATAGATTACAATCAAGTTAGGAACAAGGAAGCGAGTTGAGAGTAAGATCCCTTGATAGCACAAGAACTGTCTAGGCAACCTTTGTGATGAACCATCTAGCTATTCGAATTTATTAAATTATTTGGACATGGGCTATATGTACAAAAATTGTCGCATCTCCGATATATGATCAGATGCTCTGAGTCCACGATCCAAGGTTTTTACGTTTCTTACCGCGTAAAGGCGAGAATTACCTTTGTGAGCGAGTTCGGAGACGATGACTTTGATTGGAAGATGTGCCGGTTGTGATGTATTGACATAAAGAGGAGATAAGTAATTTGAAGCATCTCCATTTTGCTCCTTGTTGGGCTAGCTTCAATTTGTGGAAGTCGTTCATCGGCGACCCATGATTTTTCATCCTTCTTTCTCAGTGGTTGACGTGGCTTCAATCTAGCACAGTTTCCATGAATCTTCCAACAAGTTTCTCTCAGTGGCCCAGGCTTTGCGCAATGATCACACCAAGGTCTTCCTCCTTTTTGATTTTTGGCGATTGTCAAAAGGGAGTAGGGTGGTAGCCATCGGGAAGAAAGGAGGATGAGTTGGTAGCCATTCAAGCATTGGGCCCGAGTATTTAGGCATAAATGAAGATGGGAAGAAGAGACGGGGATTAAACTGCTCGATACCATGAAGGAATTTGAAGGCAAAAACTCTAGAGGAATCTAGACTCTCTTCTTATTTTTGTAATGAAAAGAAAATAGGAAATAAATGGTTCTGATTTGGGAGACAATTACGGAAAGTGACAATATCCATGGGACAGAATTTACTCTTACAAGGAAAGTGAATTAAACCCTTGGAGTCCACCTTCTTTGGATTTGGGTAATCATATAGATGGTATATTGCATTGAGTCGGGGAAAGTTAAAAAGGAAAAAAAAGAGGTGTAAATATAGATGACATGCACGAGGCATGAAGCGCGTGGGCTTGATTTTCAACGGGGCTCACTGCGACCCGCGGTGATCATCCGGAGGTGAAGCGAACTCTCCTCGGACAGCTCCCGCTTCCCGAAATCGTTCACCACCTCGGAAACGATGAGGAAGCCGAGATCAAGAGACCTCCTAGCCAGTCTAGTCGGGCTATTAGTGTTCTTGCACCGTCGAGACCTTGAGAAGGGAGACCAGCCCAGAGATAGGCCTAATTCAGATAGCCGGAATACATATTTGCGGTTCGGGGCATGGCCCCGATTTCCGCTGAGCATTTTTCGTTCGGAACTGCACTCGTCTTGCATGTGGCATTTATCCCCCATTTGGGCCGTTTTATCTTGTCTTCCCCTTGGGCCAGCATATTTTGGACTATGAGCCTCCTCGCGGATTTGTCATTCCACCGTTTTCTATGTACGACGACTCCTTTGATCCGTATGATCATATGTTGCACTTTAACCAGACAATGATCCTTAATGCCGAGAACGATCGACTCTTATGTAAAGTATTCCCGGCTAGCTTGAAAGGTCCCGCCTTGGCTTGGTTCCATAAACTCCCAAGAGGGTCTCTAAATTCATTCGGTGAATTATGAGCCGTATTCCTCACTCAGTATTTGTGCTCCGTTCGACATAAAGGAAACATCAGCTCGCTCCAATCCATCTTAGCGGGGCAGCGAGTCCCATCGGGACTTCACCCCGAAGGTCGAGCAAGCCGCCCCGACAAGTATTACCTATAGTATGAATGCGGTCTTACGGGAGGAGGAGACTTAGGAAAGGAGCTTTGGGCCTACTACTCTTTCTTCCCGGTCGCTTTCCCTGGAAGGCCCACCTACCACCATGGAAGAAGCTGTGTGAGGGCGAGACAAATACTCCACTTTGGAGGATATTCGAGGCTTCCTCGCAAATGGTAATGTGGCGTAGAGCGGCAAACCAAATACAAAGAAAGTCAGCAGAATGAGAAGCCGAGTAAGAGCCAAAAGAAAATCCCGAGGAAAAGTCGAAAAAGAAAGAGATCATCCCCAGATTCACCCCCCTTAACATCTCCTACGGTCATTTGCTTCCCTCGTCAGGGATCACCCAGGAGTTCAAGTGGCCTCGCTGTCTTGAACAGGACAAGCAAGTCAGCGAGAGTGTGGCTACCACGAGGACCACGACCATGAAATGAATCAATGCCAAGGTTTGAAGTTCATGATTGAGAGATTAATCCGAGTAGGGCACCTTAGAAGGTTTATTTGGGAGCCAACCTGCACAGCCAAAACTGCCCCTGCTTCCAATAGAGTCGTTGTCGCTGCCGAACATTCATCAGAGCCTAGACCTACCATCAACTTTATATTGGGAGGCCTAGTCGACAATCAATACTAGTCCAAGAGGCAGCCACAAAAAATGCTCCTCGCGGCCTCAATCAGGGTCAGAATAAACATCATTAATGCCACACAGAGAGTATACGAGCTTGACCCGATCGATGGCTGTATCCTTTCCTCCTATAGATCAGGCCGGGATGTCTCCCATTATGATGCGCCCATGCTCACTTTATGTATTAACAATTTTAATGTGCATAGGGTCCTCGTCGTCCGGGTAAGCGCGGCGGTGTGCACCTCCGGCCCTTACGCGGATGAAAGTCATTTCAGTCATCTTAGCTCGGCGGTAGAGTTTTATCCGGATTCAATGGGTCCACCACGCTAACAATGGGTGATATTGCCCTCTCTGTCAAGGTAGGACCAGTAACTCAGCAAGTGTTGTTTTCAGTGGTCAAAGACTTGGGGCCGGAGTACAAAGTACTGTCAGTAGAGACTTTGGTACATGCCGTAACAATTCCCTCTACCTACCACCAAACTATCAGCTATCTCACTGCATCCGGGCAAGTTGACCTCCAAGGTAGCCAATTAGCGGCTCGTTAGTGTTATCATTTATTTAGTTCAAGGTGCGAAAAGATAAAGAACTTAGATGGCTCGTCGGGTTGAAGCTCATATGCCGTAGCAATTAAGGCCTACCGTTCGGGCTGCTTCAGAAGACAGGGAACAATTGGCTATAGACCCCCTGCAGCCCATAGTCGTTGGTGGACCGGACAGGTGTACCTATGCTAGTTCTCTCATGTAGGAAGAAGGCCCGGTTATAGCGAACGACGGCAAGCGTGACGTATTAAGCTTGGAACCATGCAAACATATTGAGGGGGTAAACCGTGAATGCCTCCCACAAGTTGAATTTTCTCCCATCCGCTCGACCTATTCGATTAAGTATGGCATTCCTGGGACGCCATGATCATGGGACATGAAATGACAGTCTGAGATTTGGGTTTATCGAGAGAAGTAAAATACGGAATGGCTTACTAATGTGGTAGTAGTTCTAAAAAAAAGGAGGCAAAATTAGGCGGGTGTGTGTCGACTTCTGCAGTCCTTAACGGCGCGCATGTCCTGAGATAACTTCCCTCTACCCCGCATTGATCAAATTGTTGACGCATCGGTCGGGCACGGTATGCTGTCATTCTTAGATGCATTCTCCGACTATCACCAGATCCCCATGTACTCGCCTAATGCACAGAAACATTTTTCATCACCCCTCACGGGCTCTTCTGCTACAACGTAATGCCCTTCGGGTTAAAGAATGCCGGAGCCACCTATCGGCGATTGGTAACCAAGATGTTTCGACCACTGCTCGGGAAAACTATGGAAGTATATATAGATGATATGTTGATAAAGTCTAAGGAACGCCCGGATCACACTAACCATTTGCACGGTGACCTCCCTTAGAACCACCTATGGTATGAAGAATTTGAACCCTACAAAGTGCGCGTCGGGGTCGGTGCGGGGACGGTTCTGAGCTTCATGATGACGCAAAGGGGATAGAGGCTGACCACTTCCCGAACTAAAAGCCGTTCTAAAGTCTCCAACCAGAGTTCTAGAAGGAAGTACAACAGCGACGGTAGATTAGGCGCCTTAGGATGATTTATTTCGGTTCACGGACAAGCAAAAGCCCTTTTCGCCACCTAAGAGGAACTGTCGGGCTGATGGAGCAGAAGAGTGTGATCGTACCTTTACTTTTTCGAATCAAAGCGTGCCGCTAGAACCCCCATCCTCGCGAGTCGACAGCGAAACTACATTCAAATACCTCGCTGAGTCTCAGTCTGCATTAAATCTTTTAGCATTATTCAAAGAGAATGAAGACAGGAAGTAAAGACCTATGTTCTTCGTCAGCAAATCCTTAGCCAATGCAGAAACCAAGTATAGACATCTAGAGTAGGCCACCTTAGCCCTCCGGATAGCGGCCAAAAAACTTCGCCCTTACTTCCAGGCGCACCCCATTGTTGTATTAACCGACCTCCTCCTTCGAAGCACTATACATAAACCTGAATTTTCAAAAAGAATGGCTCGATGGGTAGTTGAACTAAGTGAGTACGGTATCGATACAAGTAGGAAAGCTTTTAAAAGGGAAGATCTTTGGTTGATTTCGTAGCGGAGCTCCCGGTCAACATGCCTGAAATGATTTGGATTGGTGGACTCTCAATATTGATGGGGCGTCCAGACAATTCGAGGCGGGCATTGGTTTGTAGTTGAGAACTTCGTCCGGGGACAAGATCGAAGCGGACCATCCGGCTCAGTTCGATGCCTCTAACCGCGAGGTCGAATCTGAGGCCATCCCTATGACTCCCGAGCGGCGACCGCCTTGTCTGTAGACGGACTCTTTGGTCGGGTGACTCCCAATTAGTGGTCAGACAAGTTAACGAAGAGTCGATCCTCGAGACCCCGAATGGTGAAATCACGTCTCTTAGGTAAAGCAACGACGACGTTAGGTTTGGAAATTGGAGCACGTCCCTAAGGACTCCAATGAAAAGGCAGACACATTGGTCTCCGTGGCCGCTTCTCTACCAATCACTGAAACCATATTTCTGCCTATTTACTATCAGTCAGGTTCATCGATTGCATCCCCACGAGGCCGAAACCGGTAAACCAAGGACCGATCTGGATGGACCCATCACCTTGCGTATCTAAGCACGGGACAACTCCCGATGGAAGACAAGGCCCACAAGCTTCAAATTCGACGACGAATTTTCCTTGGTGATGGGCAAGCCCATTCAAATAGTCCTTGACGGTCGTATCTAAAGTGCTTGGCCTTGATTCAGCTAATTTTTATCTTGTGAGTGCATGAAGGAATATGCGAAAATGCGGTGTGGAACTCCTAGCCCATCGGGCCCACACTCAATGTTACTATTAGCCGACCATGAAAGTTGATGCTACCAATTATACCAGAAAGTGTGATCGTCGCCAACGACTTGCCCCCATTCTAAAATCACCGGTGCAAGACCTAATCTCTATCTCTCGCCTTTGGCCCTTTGCACAATGAGGGATCGATATAGTTGGACCACTACCTACTGCTCCAGCCCAAAAGAAGTTACTATTGGTTTCCACGGATTATTTCAGTAAGTGGATTGAGGCCGAAGCATTCTCCTCGATTAAAGATAGGGATGTCACTCAGTTTATCTAGAAGAATATTGTGTGCCAATTCGGCATCCCTAGATCAATCGTCTTTAACAACGGGCCCCAATTTGACAACCGAATCTATTGAAACTTATGTCAGGAATTGAAGATAAAAAATCTATACTCCACCATGCGCTACCATTAAAGCAATGGCACAGTGAAGGCCTCGGCTAAAACCAGCAATTACTTGGCCACTGAAAAAACGATTAGATTCGGCTAAGGGAAAATGGGTGGATGAACTCCCCGAGGTACTTTAGGCTTACAGAACCACTGCCCGCAAACCCACTGGCATATCTCCGTTCACAATCACGTATGGAATGGAAGCTATCATCCCCAAGGAAATTGGTATGCCTCCCATCTAGACAAACACCCCCCAGCAGGGGAATACAGAATTAATGATCAGGGAGCTTGACACAGTCAATGAATTACAAGAGTCAACAGCTATCTGCATAGCATCCTACCAGCACCGATTGGAAAGATCTTACAATAAACAGGTCAAGCCTCGAGCATTCCAACCCGGGGACTTGTTGCTGAAGGTATTTGAAGTCTACGGTAGCCTTGTGACATGAGAAGCTCCCGGCTGATTGGGAGAGGACCATATCTTATCATATCTGTAGGGAATGTCAAGAATGCATATGAACAAACTTAATGGAACCCCTGGCCTAGAATGTGGAATGCAACACATCTTAAGAGGTATTATCAATAAAGAATGATTCAATATCAACGCACAGATGTTCATTTTTTCTCCTCTTATGATCAACACCTAAAAGTCAGGATGTCGCAGTAAAATGACTTGTCCGGCGCGGTGAAGATAACTTATAGCCGGTAAACTCAAAAGTCCGGATGACGCATTAAAATGACCTATCTGACCCGGTAAAGATAACTTCTAGCCGGTCAATCTAAAAGTCCGGATGGCGTAGTAAAATGACCTGTCCGGCCCGGTGAAGATAACTTCTAGAGTAAGTCGACCAAAAGTCTGGATAGCATTAAAATGACATGTAGGCCCGGTGAAAGATAACACTCAGCCCCGAGTCAGCTCAAAAGTTCGGATGACACAATAAAATGACACATCGACCGGTAAGACTCTTTCTTGATCCCGACTCAAAAAGTCAGGATCTTGGCGTTAAAATGACTGTCTGGCCGTGGGATAGCTTCTAGCCGGTCAACTCAAAAGTCCGGATGACGCATTAAAATGACTTGTCCGGCCCGGTAAAGATAACTTCTACCTGGTCAACTTAAAAGTCCGGATGACGCAATAAAATGACCTGTCCGGCTCGGTATGGATAAATCTTAATCGGTCAATACCCAAAGTCCGGATGATGCAGGAAATTGACCCATCCGGCCCAGTACAAATAATATTTGCCTAGTAAACCCGGACGACAAGGAAAATGCCCTTCTCGGCTCAATTTAGGAATTTATTATCTAATTTGCAGCGACGTCCCGAAAGATATCTTAGCTTGACCTAGTACAAGCTTGGGATTTGCGAGAAATAAGATATCTTATGCGAAGTAGGGCAATTATAGCTCTATATAACTCGGTTAAGCCGGAAAGAAGTACTTTACCCAAAAAAAAAAAAAAACAGAAACCAAAATGTCCACAGCACAAAAGCGAGAGAAGAGATTGTCATGCAGTACATTTGTTGATTCTTTTTGTACTAACCACGTGCTGCAGAAGCCCGGCGAGAGCTCTAGTGTATGTCAACTCTCCTTGCACGGGAGGCCTTTGTCTGCCAAAGCTTCTTCAGCAGTCTCGACGGGACAGCGGTGGACAAGGCAAATGAAGCCCCGTGGGGCATCGAGATTGAAAAATTTAGGTGAGTCGGAGAATAGATGTATTCGGCATCTCGGAGAGGGGATTTTAGGCTTGCTCCCGGATATCGTGCAAAGCCTGGCTGACCATAAGTAGTTAAAAATCCGCGTGTGTTCGCATCAAACTCCGCCTCCGATTATGCGACATAGGCGAGAGCTCTTCCTCGAAGCGTGAAATCATCTTGGTGGCCCCGACTCTGCAGTAGAGATAATAGCTCATCCGTTAGGCGACCGTTCTCTTTCTCTACCCTCCGGCAGGCCTCCTTGGCAGCCACCAAGGCTTGTTGAACGGAGCCAAATTCAGACTCTACCTTCAATGATCGCTACAGAATTGGTGAGCACTGGACCGGGACGGTTGACTCAGCTTTACGCTGAGGCTCACATTGCCTCAATCTTAACCGGCTATATGCATGTGCTCAGCTCAAGCTGGATGTTGGGCTGGACTCTTGGAGGAGGAGGAGGAGGAGGGTCTGAGACCTCCACTGGCGGAAAGCTAGACTCAGCTTATATGGCCGAAGCCGCTCGGCATCCCTCGGTAGGGTGATTCGATGCCACCCAGTGATTGATCTGGAATCAACAAATTTATATTTCCTAAGCAGTTCCTCCTCTTTTGCCGTGAATCAAGCTACGGTATAGTGATCTGAGATTAGAACTGAGGATGGGTTTTCTTCGTACAAATGACTAACAGTGAAGGAAAAAATTGGTGAATTAAATTTGGATTTTAGGTTTGGGTAAAAGCAGTGGGTGGTGGTTTGCAAAGGCCCGAAAATAAATAAAATAAAATGCATAAAAATAGAACTCCTTGAAGCATTGGGCCCTTTGAGTTTAATATCCTAGGCTAACTGAGAGGTCCCCGGGTTAATTTCCTCGCGTTGGGAGGATGACATATAGTCATCTCTCCCGAGCGGATCTTCATTGGCATTAAAGCCTAAACCACTAATTTTCCTTTTGATGAAAGCATTTATTTAACATTTATGGTTTCCGGCGGTGAAAATCTATCTTGACTCATCCTGCAATGATTCGTAAGGGTAACTAATGATCATATTGGATCTGAAATAAAGATCCACTGAACCTAAAGATTGCAAGTATTGATCAAAGTGGATGCACTTGCAGTGAAAACTGACTTACTTAACCTACCTCGGTATAAATATAAATACAACTAATGGATATTAGTGTATCTAAAAATAAGAATACACTAAGCCCTAAAAGCTTGCAAGTAGTGGCCAAAGAAAGTACATTAAAAGATTTTAAAACCTAAGAGTTGAGTTTTGGGACTATGACAAAACCTGTTTGCGTCGAAAAGCAGGGGGAACCACGGCGGCCTTAGGATCTCACCCAACTGACCTTTTTTACTTCCAAGAAGGAAGTGGTTTTGGCCGCTCATCCTCCAGGGTTGTCATCCTTGGAGATGTTTGTAACAAGAAAGGAGAAAGAGGAGAAAAGAGGCGAAACAAAGGCTGCTGCGTCTTGAAAGATTAAAGTTAGGGTTACAAACTTATAAGGTGGCTTATATGGCCAACCCCAGGAATGTGTGAAATGACAAAAGTAAAAATATGAAGTTACAATAGGGACAAAATGGTAATTGATCAAAACGTGGTCGTTTGGAATCAAAAATATCAAAATACGAGAAGGCTGACCATTTCGCTATCACGGGAATTTTCGCTAGCTAGCGAAAATTTCGCTAGCTAGCGAAATTTCTCTAAGCTAGCGAAATTCTACAGAGATAGCGAAATTGAGATGTTAAGCTATCAACGAGTGGAGCCCCCTACTAGCCTCGCAATATTGTGAGATATGAAATTGGGAAATTTAAATTTAGAGCCTGACAAATTTAAGCCTGGTAGCGAAAATTTCTAGCTAGCAAAATTAAATTCGCAATCCTAGCCGAAATTGGAAATTTCGCTATCTTCACTCTTGAGAAATGTAGCTATTAAAGCTCTATTTGGATCTTTAAACTCTTTGTTCCATTGGCCCTTGTTTCACTGCATCCCATCCTCTGGCTGCCTGGCATTTTGTACCAAATTTTTTTTAACTGAAATTCTTATTCTTGGCTGAGAATGATAAATATAAATTCGTTAAATCAGCCAATGTGACAATGATTAGGATTGACGATCGATTTGACTCAGATTACCGCAAAACTACCACGAAACCAAACACCGGAGATACATTCTGCGGGAGTGCCAATGGAGACGAACACATGTCAATTACGATTAAGTTCGCGACATTCAATTTTCACGCTCAAAACCTGTGAAATAGGGTTCAAATGGCACTTTTTGGGCACTATCACCCCAACCTACATTGCTGGTCACGCCAGCAGTGCAAAATAAAATACATATGAAATTTGTATAATGTGGACACACCCAAAAGGTTGTGAATGAGTAATGCCAACACTAGTAAGAATAATCAATGCAGGTATTCAGCCAACTTCATGCGGAAAATGAATACTTTCTTGCAAGGATGTGGTATTTAAGATAACTGCGGTGAATCAACTAAAGCTTTACCAGAAATACAAGTGTTCATTTTCATCGCTCTCAGCATGCCTCTTGTGGCTGCTCCTATCACTAGAGTACAAACTCTGCTACCTATGTGCTAACCAACCTAAATAGATAAGGACCCACCTCTTATTCACAATTCTTTTTTTGTGTTGTAGGGTGCAATGCTGAGAATCGACCTCACCAAGAATCCATGTAACGGGAATCTACCGATGACTCCTAACCAATTAAGAAGCAGGGCACCAAGTCATAAAGGGATCTTTTCGACCACAAACTCTTCGAGGTTTCACGGACTTAGAATGATTTCGAGACTCCGACACCTACAACACTTTAAGCTCCACCCATCCACCCATGCGAACACTAAAGTGGGTGACTCCCAACCGATGAAGGTTTAGGGCAGGAGCTTTAAAGGCTTTCGTCATATACCCCTCGAGCAATTACTCGGGTTTCAAGGTAAAGCGTTACTTGTTTTATTCTTTTTCTTTTGCTTTTTTCTTTTCTTTTTCTTTTCTTTCTTTTTCTTTTTTTCTTCTTTTTCTTTTCTCTGAGGGTCCTTAACCTAATAAGGCGGTCAATGAACTAGGGTAGGTTATGCAAAGTAAAGGAGGTTTAACGTAGTTTTTATTTATCATTGAAACCTACTTGTGCTGCATTGTAGTTAGCTAAAGGTGGAAGAAAAATGTGAAATCAATAGAATTCAACTAATCATTCACTCAATAAGCATGGAACCAATCTAGCATCAATAGAATTGGACAAAGTTTAAATTTTCCAACTTGCGGGTTTGTGAAACCCGCAAAGAATTTTTGGTGCAAAATGGGTCCAGATTTTGAAAAAGTAAGTTGTTTGGTATAACAACTTTATAGAAAGGGAACCCAGCAAGCCATTGAACATCACAAAAATGGGCTTGCACAAAATAATAACAAAACATAAATACAAAAGCCACTTCCTTTGCTAACTCTCCCCCGACCCAACATCTCGGTGTCAGAAATGGGATGGATTGGAAAATTAGAAAATGAAATGTACCTCATGATGAATGTGATCATTTGCTGGATGGGAGACTTCACAAGCTTTCCATCGACACCTTATTCACTCTGTTTTGGGTGCTAACTTTGCCTTGCTTCCTTTGGGCTTCAAATAAACAAGTTAGGGAAGAAAAGAGGAAAAAAAAGTTACCCGGTTGGACCATTTTAAAATTACACTTTCATAATAATCTCGAAAATGTTCTTTCTGGTCATGTTGAATTCTACCTCTCTAAGCTTTCCAGCGGTACAGGCTTTAAAACGGAGTTCGGATGAAAAAGTTATGAGCGAAACAAAATTGGAGGACAAAAATGGGGCCCATAACGAAAATTTTTGCTAGCCTAGCGAAAATTTGACATAGCGAAAATTTTTATATGTTTGTAAATTTTCGCTATGCCTAATAAGCGAAAATTTTGATTTTTAGATTTTATTTTTTATTTTATTTTTGGTAAAATAAAATAATTAATAAATAAAAATAAAAATAAGCATCTTTTTTTTTAATATGTAAGAAAACAAACGTTTTTTAAATAAATATATATATATATATATATATATATATATATATATATATATATATATATATATATATATATATATATATATATATAATATTTTTTAATTAATTTTTTTAGAACAATTTTTTTTTAATATATAATGATAAAAAAATTAAAAATAAAAATAAATTTTTTTTTTTTAATATGTAATGAAAACAAACGTTTTTTTAAATAAAATATATATATATATATATATATATATATATATATATATATATATATATATATATATATATATATATATATATATATATATATATATAATATTTATATATATATAATATAAAATAAAATAAATATTAAAATTCAGAAACTCTTGTGCAATAACTTGTCTGTGCGAGCTACAAATCATTTAAGCTATAAGCGGGAATTTCGTTAGGCTAGCGAAATCTGTCTGTCATAGCAAAATTTTTAAGTTTTAGCTATCTCACAAAAATTTAAGCTAGACTAGCGAAAATTTAATTCGCTAGCCTAGCGAAATTTCCTCTATAAGCGAAAATTTCGCATTTCGCTAGAATTAAATTTCGCTATAGTTGTAGCTTCTCCACATTTTCTTCTTGATTTTCAATCCGGAGTTTCAAAAATTTGCATTTCTACTTCAAAATTTGCACACAGCTGTAAAAATTAACACAAGAAAAATTAGAAAAAATTGCAGAAAAGCAAAAATTAATTTAAAAACATAAATTAACTAAAAATTAGATAAAATCTAAGAAGAAAAATTAACGAAATCCAAAAATAAAATACGATAAAATAAAACAAAGGAAGAAAAATTTAAAACAAAAGTGGGGAGAATTGTGCTCCCCAAACCCTTCCCTTAGGCCTTTGGAGGCTGTTGGAGCCAGCGGAGCATTCGAAATCGCGGGGTTCGGTGCTCCCAGTCGAGCCGACACCCTGAACCAGCTTATTGTGCCATCACGATATAGGCAAATTTGCTTGTGTTTTTGATGTAGTGGCAAAAGCTTGTACGGCCTGCTTCTTGAATTTTATGACATGCAGTGATGGGTTGGACTTATGGTTAGGAGCAGGTGCTGCTGTATGTGTTGATTTTAGTGCAGGTGAAGGCAGAATATACACTTGGTCATGCGTAGGGATTCCTGAGGCCGGTGGGTTGTTTTGGGGGTGGTCAGTGGACTTTTTGGGCTCTTCCCCTGGTTCCTTCCCATTACTTTCCTCACTCATAAAGGGAAGGATCTGTTCTTCTTTTTTCCAAGGCCAAAAAGTAACACCTGATTCTGGGGCATCCTGCAGTTCCTCAGGAGCTTCTACTGATTCCATTTTCAATTCCTCCTGTTTGTGATTGAACTTGCTCCACGAAATTGTTTAGTCAAGCACTCATCCTGCGGATTTTCTTCCCATGATGATCAAGCTTGTTGGGCGAGCTTTGAAATTGAACAGTAGCAGGCTGTCAACTTGCTGACCCACTTCCTTTGAAACCCATCTAATTTTTGTTCCGGGGTTCTCCGGTATGGATTTTGTCGATTGGGCATTAAATTCCTTTTGTTCTACCGTATCACTGCCCGGTTTAGTAAGGTCTAGAATTGCTTGCTCAATTGGGAGGTGGCTGTGGTGGTTGAGGCTGAGACAAAGAGGCATACTGTGGAGGCACCATGTAGGAGGGTGCACTCATCAAGTGGTCTCTATAGTCCCTCATGGATCACAGGTGGGTTTGGATTTCCCTTCCGAGTTCGATCTTTGGGGTTTCTGCTGTTTCCTCCCAGTGACATATCATAGTTCTGTCCTCACAGAACACCGAAGACTGCATTGTTATCTAATTTGTTTTGGTTAGATTCAAGGACGAATCCAGATTACCAGGGGGTGGGCTTTAAATAGCCACTTTGGTTTCATCCGGGGAGTGGACTACTTTATGTGCGGGCAGCTTGGAAAAAATGACTTTGGCGTTAACTTTAACAGTGATAAAATAAGAAAAGCGTGTAAAAATGTTCAAGAAGAAATTGCAGACTTGGTGGTTCTGAAGTGTTCTATTCAAATCAGCTCACACTAAGAGCACCATCGACAGATGATGATTGTTGCCAGTGGTGATCAGGATCTAACAGGTGTACCTATTCTGCCTAGGGATATCACCACCTTGTGATCGGAAGCTGCGCATGTGTACTCTGTTGAGTATAGAGGTGGAGACAGGACCGGTTTATGTAAGGCCTGAAATGGGCTGTTGAAGGAAAAGACTGGTGAAGATGGGCATTGGACACCAGTTTTGAATTGCGAGCAAGTGGTGTTTGTAGCTGAAATCATTAAACTCATTTAAAATAGACTCACCTGACGGCAGGCCATGGACTGTCTCCTGAACAACTGAGAGATAAGATTGTTCTTGCGACAGGAAGGATGACACTTTCAAATCATCTGAGGCAGGATCTTCATTTGTTAAAACTAAGCCTAATAATTTCTTTGATAGAAAGGAACTATTTGGCACATTTATGGTTCAGCAGTGAAAATCTATCTTGACTCATCCTACAATGATTCGTAAGGGTAACTAATGAGTCTCGATGGATAAAAATAAGAATCCACTTTGAACACTAAAGATTACCAAGTATTGATCAAAGTGGATGCACTACGGTGAAAACCTAACCCATAACCTACCTCGGTGGCTCATAAATGGCAACTAATGGATATTAGTGTATCTAAACTAAGAATA
Source organism: Tetrastigma voinierianum (assembly GCA_016808115.1). Lineage (NCBI taxonomy): Eukaryota > Viridiplantae > Streptophyta > Magnoliopsida > Vitales > Vitaceae > Tetrastigma > Tetrastigma voinierianum. The sequence continues at coordinate 46,607 of JAEQBH010007030.1, forward strand.
CACTAAACCCTAAAAAAGCTTGCAAGTAGCCAAAGAAAGTACATCGAAAGATTTAAACCTGAGTTGAAAGTTTGGGAACCAAAATGACAAAACTTCTTCAGCGTGAAAAACAAAGTACGGCCCGACCTTAAGATCCTCACCCCAACAGCCTTTTACTTCCAAGAAGGAAGTGGTTTTAGCGCTCATCCTCAGGTTGTCATCCTTGGGGTGTTTGCTTCAACCAAAAGGGAGAAGAGGAGAGAAGAGGCGAAGCAGGCTGGCTGCGTCTTTGAAAGATTAAAGTTAGGGTTACAAATAAGGTGGCTTATACTTGCTTAACCCAAATGTGTGAAATGACAAAAATGCCCTAAAATATGAGATTACAATAGGGACAAAATGGTAATTGATCAAAGCGTGGTCGTTTGGAATCAAAATATCAAAAACAGGCGACCATTTTCGACATCAGGGGAATTTTAAGCTAGGTAGCGAAAATTCCCGACAACTAGCGAATTTCTCTAAGCTATTTGAGAATTCTCAGAATAAAGCGAGGTGGGGATATTTAAGCTATCAACGGTGAATTTCGCTGGCCTGGCGAAATGTTGTGAATAAGCGGGGTGAAATTTAAGCTAGGCCGCGATGAAATTTAAGCTGGCTAGCGAAATTTACGGCTAACTTTAGCGAAAATTCCAAATTTCGCAATCCTAACGAAATTGGAAATTTTCGCTATGCCATAGCGAAATACTGCTTTGTGCTCTCTCTATTGGATCTGTGACTCTTTGTTCCATTGGCCACTTGTTCCTGCATCCCATCCTGCTTGACTTGCTATTTTTTCTTCAATTTTTCTTCATGCTTTGAAATTCTTCATTCTGACTTTGAGAATTGATATAAGACCATATGAATTGATGGAAATCAACCCAACTTTGGTTATGATTGGATTGACCACGATAATTTGGCACCAATTCACATAAAAACAACCTCGGAATGCATTAGAGTACAATAGGGACCCCGAACATGTCAATTGGGTTAATTATAATAATTAGTACACAAAAGCGCTCAAAACCTATTAAAAATAGGGTTGAAATAACACTTTTGGGCACTAATCACCCGAGTGATAATTCACGGTCTTTGGAGGGGACATGTTGCGAATCGGCGATAATGGCATGCGAAAAGAAAATGTGTTTAATAAAACAGCATAATAGCAACTTCAAGAGTTATATATATATATACTATATATATATATACCTGCCTATATATATATATATATATATATATATATATATATATATATATATATATACTATATATATATATAAACACTACTTTACACCAACTCACGCCGTCTAGACAAAGTTCCGGTTGCGAATTTGCATCCCGTCTTCAACGATTTGATAAATATCCTCATTTGCAGTACCAACGGGAACAACAACAGAATACTCCTCACCCTGTCCTGCTTCCCGGGCTCTCACTGGCAACCGTAGCGTCCTCGGGTACAAATCGTCTAGATGATCAGCCGCAGACTCACCCCGATTGAAAGGCTTCCAGTGTTGGAGGATGGACTTGATATCGTCAGGTCGGGTGTATTGCCGCTTCCCTGCATCATCGGGTAGACCGCAAGGATAGATAAGAGTTTGGCGTGTGCGGTCGGCGACGGCGGCGGCTTCTTGCGCCACTGTTGGCGTGGCTAGCGGCCACGGGCGACTCACGCGTTCGGAAGGATGGACCACTTGCAGTGCATGAGGAATTGGATCTTCCTCCCTTGGCTCCTCACAAGCAATGTCCTCCGAGCCCGGCTGATCATTAGACCCCATTTCAAGGGCCCAGGGTTCCACGATTGTTTCTTTATCCTACAGCCCCATCCAAGGGGGCGGACCAACCCTTCGGCGGGTCGGCCTCCTTTCGGCTTTTCACTCACGCGTTTCGCTTCCTGGCAGCATAGTGATCTAACAATCCCGTCATCTCTTCCTCCTCTTCTTCTTCCTCCGAGAGAGAGGGCCGGCTAGGCTCAGAACAAACCCAAGGTATAAATCTTCCATCGGGCCTTGACACTCTTCTAGAGTGGGTGGTCCACTATCTTGCAATCGTCAATACTCGGGCGAGGATCAATCCTCTTTCTCGGCAGGGAAGCCCGCCGGACAAACCGCCCCCACCTGCGGATTGGAGTACGGGTAGGGGCGAGTTGGAACCAGGCTAGTTGACGTCGAGGACGGGACGAGGCCGTGCGCTTGTTCTGGCTCCCGATGCTTTGGCTCTGGATCCCAGAGTGAGGTGGGCTCATGGCATGAGCAAATCTAAGCGGATCAGTGAGTAGCGAAGTGTTCTCATGCAATCTCGATGGGTGAGCGAGGAATGATCGAGAATTTGTAGAGGTCGGGCTCAGTCTCACGTCGGCAGGTTCTTGAAGTCAGAACCTCACAGTAGCGCTCCTGATCGAGGAATCTCAACAGTCTACGAATCTTCTCAAGGCTCGCCTTCTCTACCCACTACACCAACCTGCCTCTCCATTTTTCCCTTGCATCAGTAATCCACAATCAGTCGAGCCTAAAGTCACATGTATGAATCTAAATTTGGCCTATTGCCTAGTTCCTACACACTTGGGAAGCGCTGAGACCGGTTAATATAAAAATGTAGGTCAAGAGAGCCCTGGGTCTCGTCCCAAGGCCCCCTTACTAGGATAACCACCTTTGCCTCTGTTTTAGGAGAATTGGGAGGCCCATTCCTGACTTGTGGCAGTGATCCCGATATCGAGAGGACAACCGGCCTCTCAGTAATATCAGAGAATAGGCGAAGGCTCTCAATCGATGAAAGGAATTATTTGGTATAAGTTTAGAACTTTGCACCCAATGAGAATATGGATTACGTTGGGATGAACAAGGGCTGATGGCGCCCTGGTAAAGTGCAAAAACTGTTTAACAAGGCGAGACGAAGAACAAGCTTGGCATAAGGATTGCTTCTTGGGAATAAAAAACTTCTGGCATTGTGAATTTCACACCCGGAGTGGACTCATTCAGAAGCTCAAGTCCGTAGCTCAAGTCAATGTTCTAAAGGGATTTCGCAATATGATCTCAATTCTGCTAATGTCGAGGCGAGCGATATGACTTGTAGAGCCGTCCCCGCCACGGCCCTCGTCTTAGGCATGCATGACTGGTGGGTTCCCCTTCCTCACCTCTCATCGTACTCTGAAACGAGATCGGAGAGAGGGACGGGCGAGTATCAGCCCAAGTCGTACAAAAGCAGGTAGAAGAGCCAAAACCACTAAACCTGGGCGAAAACCGCCTGGATCTAATTAGCCCTAGACTTACCCTCACCCTAGGACTTTCCACAGCCGGAAGAAGGCCGATGAGAAAGATTCAATACATTAGTCATGGAAATAATGATTACCTGTAAAGTGAAAACTGAGAAAACGCTTGAAAAAGCTGTTCGCAACCAAACGCAAAATCGCAACAGTGTATACGTAGAAGGTCTTAGGCTGATAGGGGATGCTAACTTCGAGGATGATAAGATAGGAAAGGAAAAATCTAATAATATTTATGCCTGTAGCTTGGGACTACGAGCGCATTAAATGTGGCCTTTGTCCATCGCCTCAGTCATTTCATTTCTGAATGACGATTCGGCTCCTGGGCCTGTTGGGGAATCTGAGGGCCAGGTTAGTGGGCCCATCTGTTGTCCGAACCTGTTAGGCCCAAACCGTTTCATTAACTGGGATTACTAAGTATCCTAGCCGATGTGAGTGAAATTTGCACGCTGACAGGAAAATAAAGTGCAAGATTGCCAAAATAGAGCATAGTACATAAATGTAAAAAAAGTACAATTTTATTGACTGCACCAAACGGCATTCATCATTACATTCATATCCTTACAAGTAACAACTACGCAATCATATTGAAGTAGCTACATAGTTCGTCTGAATCAAATCACGGCGGGACGAAGAAGCGATGGCGAGGTCGAAGAAGAAGACGAAGCAGTAGCAAAATCGCTACTAAAAAAAAGGGGGTGGGGGGGAAGGAGGAAAGATGGAAAGGGGGCTCAAGAAGGGAGAAAAGCCTCGCTGATTTGGTAGAGGTCGCGGATGCGAGGATTCCATTCCAGGTTCCCGGAAATTTTGAGACTGACCGGACCATGAATAATCTGGTAGGCTGGCTCAAACCATCACGATCTTTGATGCGATTCATGCTTGGAAAGCACGGCTCAAATGTCGATCCTGATCATGCTTCATTCCGCAATCCTAATTCGATTCTCGGCAACGTTCAATTTATCTTCTGTTGGAGGAGCGTGGATAGCAGGTGGGACGGCCGAACACCATGCCCCTCACAGCCTTTATAACGACCTCCAGTCTCAGGATCAACTCAAGCGACCGTATGCCATTTAATGCATTTTCAAAAAAGTTAGAAAATTCACATTGAAATTCAATAACATTGATTGCTTATTGTTCCCCATGATATGACGATCAAGTGTGTCCTCTTTTTTCCGGTGAGGACGGCCGCCACTCCCAGCGGGAAAAAAGGGGCGTGTGGCGCCTGGCTTTGACGGGCCCTCCTAGCTAGCAGGCCCCTTTCGACTAGAGGCCATGGTTGGGCCGGTCCATCCTATCTGGCCAGCAAGCCTAACTTAGGAGCCTAGATTCGGATACTCTCCTATAGCCAAATAAGGAGTCGGCACTCCCCGGATGCCATTTTTCGGAGAGGCTTTATCTAACAAGGGTTGATGAATAGGCTCCCCGGAGGGAGGATGCACCATCCCATGCCTTGCCATGAATTCAAGATGGACAAACCCCTTCAGGGTCCTACATTTGGGAAATAAACACTTTCTCTCCTCTCTTAGTCTAAAAGGAAGAGTGATCTCTCCCACCCCACCGCGAGATATCGCCCCACGTTCTCTCCTATCTCCGTCTAAAAGGAAGGTGGTCTCCATTACCAAGATATGTGCCACCTTCTCCTTCAGTTTGGAAGAATCATCCACTTACCACAAATAGTGGATCCCTTCCTCCCTGATAAAAGGAAGCCACGACACGGAATAAGGTACGAACGAAAGGTTCAAAACTCTCAATCTTTGAAAGAAGACGGCAAGGATCTAACTTGAGCGTCGGAGAGGTGACGGAGGAGACCCTCCCCCGCCGCTTTCTTAGTTTTCTGTTTTGCAGGTTGGTATAGATCGATGCATGTTTCGACGGTCCAGTGACTCAGAGAATTCCGGAGACTACAATGGAGGTGTAGAAGAGATCGTAGAGGCTATCGATCATCTTTTGAAGTACATTTCTCTTTTGGAGCTGGGAACGGAACAATTAACAAACAAATTAATGGCGAGGAGGTTGTTTGTGTCCTTGTGTCAGAAAAGGCTAGGTGATCTGATTAAAATGAATTTTCTTGCATGGGGTGACTGACAAAGTTGCAGAAATTCTGGAATGTTTCCTAAAAGATGCAGACACAAGGCAAGATGGAAAATGAGACAATTCGCAACCTGGTGGCCGAAATTAGGGACAATGCTTTCGAAGACACCTCAGAGACTTTTGTCCTCAAAGTTGCCTTGAGGAGGAGAAGGGGAAGGGGTTTTCAAACATCCTCAAGAGGTATGCTTGCAATTTTTCCACAAGGAAGGTTGGGATAGAGATTGACGCCATAAAAACCAGAATCTCCAGTCTCACTACAAGTTTACAGAGCTGTAACATAAAGAGCATCATAGGAGGAGAAAGGTCATCCGGTATTCCCAGAAATGAGGGGCAACGTCTGGATCAGTTGGTGAAGACACAGCTGGATTGGAGGAGACGTGAAGATGTTGGTGGATCTGATTGTGAACCCGGAATAAGGATGCTCATCCTCATTTATGTCTAGAAAAGGAGCATTTGTTTGGTTTTTTTTTTTTTTAACAGCAATTTGCTTTGAGGCTTTAGACAGTTTGTTTTTAATTTTCTTCTGAGTGAAAATATATTTAAATATATCGAAATAATACAGGAATCTATATACATAATAACTAAAATATAATAGACATAAATATTAATTAATTCAATAAATATATTCTTCAAATATATGCATATAATAATAATATGTATATGTCATCTCTTCTATTTAGTCATAACCATCGATAAAAATGATGTAGTACGGGTGATAATAATAGATTAACTATCATACCATTTATCATTTATTTTATGATATGTTAATATATTGACATAGTGTGAGTGTTTTCATTTTATAAATCTTAGTAATGTGGGTTATATCGTCAATTACAAATAAATTAATAACAATTATTTTTCTGTGTATTTTAAGATGTTGTTTAGATAAAAATCATTAACAAGTATAATAAGGAATACAATATTAACCTATAATGCCAATTCTGTTAAATATGTTTTAAATGATAAAGTTGATTCTCGTTTCAGCATTTGCGATCTTGGATTCTTGGGATAAGTGGATCAGTGGGGCATGTTTTACTGATGCGGTGGTGGCATATAAAACGAACAAGAAGATGATGGTGGTATTCCATCGTCCCTTCGATGGCAAAGTTAGCTCTTTTTTTTTTGGGAGATCGAGCGTTAGAACTATAGTTATCTCTATCGAGAATATCGTACCTCATCTGGTGTGATTCTTTTCACTTTTATGGAGGGAGAACATGGATCCACCTTCTATGGAGAGTGGATGATTTCTTCCCATAAAGATAGGGGAAGGTGGCTCTCATTTTGGAAGGATGACTTATTCTTCTTTTTATGTAACTACTTTCCACTTTTGTGTTGGGGCGTGCCTTCCTGTCCAGATTGGAGGTAGGGTGCTTGAAGGCGATTCTTGGGAGAACATCTACTTATATCATAGAGAGTCGGTTGGCAGTTTTGCTTGGTAGAGTCGCCGATCAGGAAAGAGCATCCGGTGAAGGCATCCGGCGCTAGGGCGCTAGGAAGAGGAGCATCAGGAATTGAGGGTGCTTGGTACAGGGGGGAGGGTCGCCGGGGCGTTCACAGGCTGTTCAACGTCTTAGGCCGGCTGGCTTTAGGGCCTGGTCCCATCGGGGCCCTTGGGCTGGGTCGGTTGGCTAGGGAACCGAGCCCGGGCCAATGGTACCCACAATGCCCCCCTTTTTCCTGTCGAGGAGGGTAATCGTCCCCGATTGGAAAAAAAAGGGAACAAGCTTGACCGTCATATCATGGGGAATAGTAGACCATCAATGTTGTTGGATTTCAATGTGAATTTTGTAACTTTTTTGAAACTGCATTAGATGTTATATGGTTGCTTGAGTTAATCACGAAATTTGGAGAGGAGTACGCTATAAAAAGGTTAGGAGGTGAGGAGGTTGGTTGTCCTCTCACCCGGTTATCCCACGTTCGCCGTCGAGAGAAGGATAATTGAATGTTGTTGAGACTCAGAATTGGGGGATTGAGGGATGAAGGATGATTGTGTTCGATCATTTGAGCGCGCTTTCTAAGCATGGATATGGCCAGAGACTACATGGTTTGAGCGGAGTTGGAATTGTTTTGGGGGGTCTTTGGGTGGTTTTAAAACTTGAATGGAGTCCGATAACATTGTTAAATCCTGCAGGGATCGCTTAAGCTTCCACTTCCTTCAGCCCCATCACCATCTTGTCCTCTTTCTTAGCCTCTGCAGCAGCTTCTTTCAGCCCCATCTCCATCTTTCCCTCTTTTTTTGGCCTCTGCGCAACCGGCCCATCTCCATCTTTCCTTCCTTCTTTGGCCTGCACACTTGACTTCTTTCTCGGTTCAATGGATAGCTATGTTTTTCTTACGTATTTTTGGGTGTTTTGTGAGTTACAAATATTAGTTTGTCGTGTTGTAATATGATTTCTTGGCAACAAGCATCGCTATGTAATGCCAAACACCTTTTCGATGTAATTAATAAAATTGCAGTTTTTTAACGACTTAATGTCTTATTGCAATTCTGTGTATGACGTATTCGGACATTCTACCTAATTGAGGCCGGTTGAATATTATAAAACTTGTTAATGGGCGACTGTCGCTGAGAGAAGGGCCTTGAAGCAGCCATGTAGTATACTATGCCCCAGCGCGGCGGTGTGATGGATTAAAAATCCGGACGAGGCGTTTAGTCATCGGTTCATTAAATGCGACTGCAAGCCCTAGGCGTCGGTATATATAGATAGGCATCATTAAGTCGTACTCTTTCCCTTCTTTGTTGTTTTGGTTTTATCTATTTCCTCTCTACGACTATCTGCTGCGAATAGGCCGATGTAACCTTGCATTCATTTGTGGGCCATTGTTGCAAGCACTCGTGCACTTCATTTCTTAGGTAACCATCGTCGCCCCTTAGTAATGTTGGACTGTGGTGAATAGTGGTTCATTGTAAAAGAACTGGAAGGGAGGAGACATGGTTTAAAATTTATTCAACCCGGGCGGTCCTTGCCCGGGCTTAGGGTATGCCTTCGTACCAATTAGGTATATGGCTAGAGTATAATATTCGTTTTCTCTTCTCCATTTGATCTGCTTGTAGAATGGCAAGGGGTCAGGAAGAAACTTCCAGTGGTCGCCGGGAGGCGCCCCGTGCGGCATATACGCAAGCAGCATCATCTCGTCTCTGACGATGGAGGAGCTAATGGCTTATTGCGAGGTGCTCGATAACATTGACCTCCGGTTAATGGACAGGACGAACAAGTCTACCTTGGATGGAGAACATAATGGTGTGTTTTTTACCCGGGAGCACCTTGCAGCCGGGCTACGCTTCCCCGTGCCGGCCTTAGTCAAGCAGTTTTTGCATTTCACCCGGGCTCCCCCGACTCTTAGCCCGCAGCGTCATTCGTGGTACGATGTTCGAGTGTTGCGTGTTGAACCACATATCAACTCGACCTCATTGGTCGAAATTTGTGTATGATTTATTTTCTGAGAATAGGGCATGGCGGCCAGATGTCTATGTCGGTTCTAAATCCCAGACTTCAGGTTGTTAACGGGCTCCCCGACTCACCTAAGACATAGGCGAAAGGAGTGTTGCTAGTGAGGGGACCCTGGGACGAGTCCTCGGGCTCCCCCGGGCTTCCGTTTAATATCAACCGGTCTCAATCTTTTCCAAGTGTGTGGTCGGGTTAGACTTGGCGCGATAACGCTGCCGGATATTTACAGTATGTGATGATGGACTAACCTTAGGTTGCTCGTGTAGGGAAGGCTTGGCGAGACAGGTTGGTGAACTGGGTGGAGAAGTCAAGCTTCGAGAAAATTCGTCGGCTATTAGATATTTCCGAGCATGAGCATCACTACAAGGTTCTCCTGACTCCAGATAATATATCTGCCGTGAGGCGCAACCCGTATACACCCTGCCGGTTATTCCACAGGCCATTTGCCGACATTGTGGAAGGGGGCATTTATTGCTAACTTTATGGCGTCTAATTTTGAAGGCGACACGAATCCCTCCGTTGTGATGGATTGAGGCATCAAGTCGAGTGCGGGGTGTTGGGAGCGCATTGGGTTCGTCGACTTCCCCCAGTGAGGATTCTAGTTTTGCCCATCTCTTTCCCAGTCGGAGAACCAGGAGTAGCCGTCCCGAATGGCTCCTTTGCACGGCCAGTAGCGGATCTGCCCCAAGTGATAAAGATTAAGCAGGGGCGGCCGGGCGACGAGCTCTGGGTGCAAGGGAGGATTTCGTTCCTTGGGTTAGTGCCGAACACGAGGATTTTCAGGATTTGGAGGAGGAGGAATGGGAGGAAAGGATGACAGGGCTGCTAGTGACACGCGCCAGAGAGAGCGTGATTCCGGCAGTGGAGTCTTACATTTGCCGCCCGGGCTGCGGGACCTAGTCAATAACGCTGAGGGGATGTCGGCGGTGTAGGCCATTATCATCCCCAGTTCTCCCGAATCGGGGCCTACAGATTAAACGGAGCCTGCGGGGGTCTCCCGGGTCAAGTCAAAGGAGGTCAATCCGGTTCCGAGTGCTCTTCAGGTAATCCCCCCTTTCGATTGGGATGAGGGTCAACCTAGCAGGTTAAAGTTTATGCGGTCCGGCCTGCCAAGGCCCACATTGCCGAAGCAGATTATAACCAATTGTTATGTTCCTCCGCATGGGCCGGAGCCTCCAAGAGTGGAAGTATCGGCTCCCGGGGCGGACGAGGTGAAGTATATCATGCGCCGTTGGGAGCCTTTCCACCGGGGAGAGTCCGCGGCAAACCGGCTAAAGAATTTGTATTCACACATGCTTCGGATGTCGGTGGCTGCTCGGGGCATGGGGCTTGGCGAGGACTACTCGGTGAGCGTTCCTGCAGGTACTCGGGAAGACATCGAGCGGATTATCGATGACGGGATAGAAGTCCGCAACCGTAACTACTTTCAGTCGACTGAACTAGTAAGATAGCGGGTTTCGTTATGTGACATTAGCGCTAATGCTTGATTTCTATATTCCTAATGGGTTTCTTTGCAGGTCGTTGTTGCTATTCGGAACATGGCGCTTCAGCATCACGAGTTCGAGCTTCGGTTGAGGGATGCCGAACGGCTGTGATTATATGTCCAGTCGGGAATGGCTGAGCGAGAGATGCAGAGTGCTTCATTAAAGGAATACCGAGTTGGCATGCTGTCGTCTAGAGCTAGGGGCTAAGGAATCTGCTGAAAGAGCCACCTGAGCAGAGGCTGAGAGGGATGCGGCATGTCATGAGGCAGTGATGGCCAAGTTGGAGATTGAGGGGGCCGTTAATACCCGAGCACAGGTGGAGTCTGAGCTTACCCAGGTTCAACGTGCCTTAGCGGTTGCGGAGGGCGCTCGCATGAAGGCGGAGTCCGAGCGTGAAGCTGCTCAGAAGGCATTGTCCTTGGGGAGGGAGGCTTGTACAAAGGCGGAGGAAGAAAACAGTCGTTTGACGGAAGAGCGACTTTCCTTGATTTTGGAGCTAGGGACCTTAAAAGATGATTTCGCCGCCCTCCGAGAAAAGGTCGTTGCTGATAGAGAGGCGATGGAGGCCGAGTTCGATGCGAGCGGCGACACGCTATTTAACTATGGCTATGGTTGCTGTGTTTTTACACATAATATATGAGGGAGCAAGCCTCAGATCCTGGATGGAATGCCGGATCCTTCAGTCCGTTTAACTCCAGAGTTCTTTGCTAACCCTCGTTGCCCCCCAAGCACCTCGTCTGCTATTCCATCCCCGGATCCAGCTACTAATTAGGATACTTGAAGACCGCCGCCGGAGAAGAGGAGGCTCTTCCGATGGGTCTCCCGGCACCGTCGGACGACGGGGTCAAGGATGCCGCTACTAATTAGGAATTGAGTGATTTTCGGGACGATACTTGAAGCGTGGTGTTTACGCATTAAACGATTTCCCATCCCTTTTGTTTCTTCGTTGTTTTTGTTTGATGCCTTCATTGTCGTTCCGTGTAGTTTTGTATAGAGCCGGATGGGCGATCTGTTGTGTTGCCTGGATAGGTCATCTAATTGTGTCATCCGGGCTTCAGCTAGATGTTGGCTAGATGTTGGGCCGGATAGGTCATTTGATTGCGCCATCCGGGCTTTTAGATTGGACCAGCTATATGTTATCTATGCAGGGCCGGATAGGTCATTTGATTGCGCCATCCGGGCTTTTGGATTGGACCAGCTAGATGTTATCTATACCGGGTCGGATAGGTCATTTGGCTTCGCCATCGGGCTTTAAGTTAATAGATGTTATCTATCTTTGGGAATTGAATCGTCGTGGGATTCGCCATACAGGATTTTTGACAGCTAGATGTTATCTATGCTGGGCCGGATAGGTCATTTTACTGCGCCATCAGGCACAGTTTGACGGCTATATGTTGTCTATCTTGTGGATGGGATCATTTATTCGCCATCAAGTCTTTTAGGTTTGACCAGCTAGATGTTATCTATGTTGGGCCGGATAGGTCTGTTTTACTCGCTATACGGGCTTTTTTCGATTTTGACAATGAAGTGTTATTTATCTTGAGCGAGGATAGGTCATTTTCTACCACCGGGCTTTTAGGTTGGATACGTATAATGAAAGAATATGCGAAGACATATGAGTTGGCATAAATAATGATTTTCTTTTATTGATAATACCTTCTCATGTGCATGACATTCTATTAGTGGGGTTCCATGACATCTATGGCGTAGGACCGGGGCTTCACCGGTTCGAGTCACGACATAAGGTCCTTCCCGATTAGGTTAGATTGCTCACTGTGATGGGGGTCTGCGGTATTCTTGAAAGACTTTCCTCAAGACGGTCGCCTAGCCAAGTAACGAGGCACACATGCATTTATAAAGAGTTTGCCAGACAACGTTGGTAGGAAGTTATCTTGCGGTTGCTCTGGCTTCCGCTGCTCATCCTCATATCCCTCGCCTCCTGGCTGCGATTCGCATTTATAGACTGGCGTGGCTTTTCGGATGGTGGGCGGACCCGATTCGGTGGGGATATGACTTCCATCCATAGGTGAGGTAAATGGGGAAATCGGTTGGCTTTTCGGGCGATGATTCGTAGACCCAGGCACCCCTGGGAGTTCTTCTACCCATTTCCCTTTAGCGGAGTCTAACCACTTTTTCGGGCGATCTGACAAAGGGTTTTGTTGGGGCTTTAGCAGCCATTGCTTTAGGATACTAAGGGTAGAATATAAATTTTTTTATCTTCATGATTAATTTTTCAAAAAGTGCTATTTGAAGACCTGTTTATTGCGAGGTTTGAGTACTTTGTGTGCTAAATCAACATAATTAACAATTGGCACATTAAGATCAGTGTACTCTGATGTACATTGTCAGTGCATGAGTTTTACAAGCCCATTGTGCGAAATTGGTGGTGATCAGGCATGAAGAATTGGTCGGAACTAAGCGATGATTGGGGCAGAGGAAAGAAGGCAAAATGCCAGAAATTGGAGGCTGCGGGAAATTTGGCGAATTTTGAAATTTCATGTTTTAAAGAAATTTCCTTGTATAACTGCTGCATCCTACTTGACATTGTTCATATCTCATGCACTATTCACCATCTTCTTTTGGCGTTTTGACTCATTTTGTTTCCCTTTTGGTTTTCTTCAATTGTCCCTTGTAATAACTTTTAGTTTTGGTTTCTTTGGTAATTTGTCGAGGTTTGGTATAAGCCCAGGTGTGGCTCCTTGTTAAAAGATCTCCTTCATTAATAGAATCCTGGGCGGGAGTTTTTCCCGTTGCTTTTCTTTTCTCCCATTTTCTTTCCTTTTCTTTTATTTTCTCGGCTACCAAACACCCCTCTAAGGATGACAACTCAGAGGATGGTTGGCTAGACCTCTTTTCTCCTTGAAGAGGAGGGTTGTTGGCTAGGGTTTGGAGGTAACTAATGGTTCTCTATTTTTAACGCACACATTTATGGGTATTTATGTTCTATTTCTCTGTGATCAGTTCCAAATCTTAAATGTACCTTGATGGACCAGTATTTGGCAATCTTTTAGGTTGAGTGGATTGCTTGTTGTAGATCCCACTTTGAGTTTGTGGATTGTCCTCTATTTTGTCCTTTGTAAGGTAGATTTATGAGATGTTGTATTCGCTGGGAGCACATGCTCTATAAATGCTGTTTTTCGAAAGGAAACTTTTAGGGTTTGAACAAACTAAATGATCAATTAGGAAACCGACTATAGTCATCCTCCCCCAGCGAGGGAAGGAAATGAGCAGGGGACCTCTCGGGTACTTAGGACCCTCGAACCGGCATTGATGTTTTGAGGTTCTTTTTCTTATTTTTTCTTCCATTTTATTTCATTTGCAAACCACTAATTCTCATTGTTTTTACCAAAATCCAAAAATCCAAATTGAATTCACCATTTTGAACCTCACTGTAAGTCATTTGTGCAAAAGAAAAACCCATCCAAGGTTCTGACCCTAGAACACTTCTCTTGTAGTAGCTTTGTAGCATGAATGGGACCAGATATAAATTTTGTTGATTCAGTACACCTACGGCATGAATCAAAGTAAATCGATTCTGTAGGGATGGTGCCTAAGTGCCGAGATGATGACACAGTACTCCCATGATCCTCACCACAAGTCTGGTGAATTTTTTTCACGCATATATACTTTACTATTAGTTTTCATGATTTAGTTCCACAGTTTATTTTTTAGGTAACGCTAACCTTTCGGTGGGTTGTTTCTTGGTAGTTGAGTGTTAAGCCGCGTTTTGTGCTGAGAAATTTCCGGTGGATTCGAAATCAGAACCTTGGAGTTGATCAAAATTAAATTTTCCACGAAGCGGCCGAATTTTGAATCGTTAAATACGGAAGAGAGAGCAATCACGGTGAGTACTCGGTGGAAAACATGATGCGTATGTATGATAAGGGATTCTGAAACCTTCCATGGCGGGAATCAGCAGCAACCCGTGGAGAGAACCCATCTGGAGTCTATGAGGACTGTAGAAACCATCCATGGATAAGTGCACCTTTCTGCGGTGTTTCCCAATAATGCCATTTGACAATGCTTATATTCGTTTGGAGGCTTGCACCGAATTGCCTCTCAATGGAATCAGGGACCTCTGGTATACCTCTGCGCTCCTCCATGTTTATGCACCAAACTCTGGGCCTCAAGCCACCGCGGTGAGCTCTCCGGGGTTGACCGACCGTGCTGAACCTCACCATTGGTGACTTTGTGAAAGAACGAGAGCGATCAAATATCGAATTAAAAGTCGGAAAATTGACCTTAACGAAACATTGAGACGAGGTGATGGACTTTAAAGTGAAATGAAGCGAAATTTGACCAACTTGCAAAGTGGGGTGATCCTCGGTGACAACTGCGAAATCATTTCAAAACGCAATGGCATGATCATCAAGGAAGAAAATTCAGAGGGAGTGCTTGATTGACTCCTTTTTGGTGACAGACCAACTGAAACGACTTGGGAGGTGATGGAGACAGTGGCTCACGAGAAGCACTTCTTGAGGGAAGCAGGGGGGGGCGGCGGAGAAGAGACGGGGAGGGGCGAGAAGCATCTTCACCCAATCCCACAGTTTGGATCCAAGAGTGCCCAGCACACTAACCCAAAAAACAGCCTTGCCGGTCCATCACGCCTGCACCTGCTCATGCAACGCCATTTCTGACAAGATAATCCCATTTTACCTTTGCCTACCTACAAAACCTCAAAGTTGGTAGGTCAACAGTCTGAGCATTTACCTGCATCGAAGACATTGGCGGGTTGCTCACCTTTCATGGCATAGCGGGAATGGTTGGTGCTAGTTCGGACATAGACACGGACCTGAAGCAGCTCTGCAAGCTATAGTTCGATGACCTCCGGGTTTTAAGCCGGTTTTGGGGGAAGCCGAGTCTCCTACTTTTTGTTTGATTTTTCTTGTTTTTGTTTATTTTATTTTGATTTATTTAATTTTTCTTTTAGATTTTCAATTTTTAGTTAATCTTTGTTTCATTGTGCTAATTTTTTATGTTTTTCTATCATTTTTTGTGTTATTTTTACAGTTTTTGTCAAATTTTAGCTGCGGTGGGAGTGCGGGAAGGAGTAATTCGCAACACATGAAAATTTATAACCATAGCATGCAGTCGTCTGAAAACTTCCCCATAAAGATAAAAAATGAGCAGTCTGCAGTAATTTAAAAAAATTTTGATTTTCTTTGTTATATATATATTAAAAATTTTGGTCTTTGAAAAAATATAAAAATAATAATAATAAAATTAAATTAAAAAATTAAAAATTAAAAAATAATAATAATAAAAAAAATTTCACAGATTTAAATTTAAGTAACTGAAAATTAACCACTTCACTTTTATTATTTTGATTTTTGTTTGATATAACATCCGAACTCAAGTTTTGGGTATTTTTAGTACCATTGAGCTTAGAGTTTAGAATCCCAAAATAGCCAGAAATAACTCTTTTGAAATTATTATGAAGGTGTAATTTAAAAATTCACCAACTAGTCTGCTTTTTTTCCTCTCTTTTGTACCTCCTAGCTTGTTTATTTGAAGCCCAAATTGAGTGAATAAGGTCTCGATGCGAAGCTTGAGAAGTCTCTATCCAACCGCAGTACATCTCATCAAGGAGGTAGCACTTCCTTCCTAAATTTCAATCCGAGCCCATTCGCAGGACAATGTGACATACGGTTGGGGGAGAGTTAGTGAAGGAAGCGGCATTATTATGTTTGTTCTATTTTGAGCAAGTTGTTTGTGATGTTCAGTGGCTTGCTGGTTTTCTTTGGCCAAGCTGTTATACTATACAGCTTGCTTTTCAAGTGCACCCCATTTTTTTGTGTTTTGCCTAACTGCTTGGTTTGAAAAAAATGAAACAACGTCCAATTGTATTTATATTAGATTGGTTTCCACACATGCCCTAATTGAGTTGTGATTCAGTTTGAATCCTTGCTGCTTTTGACCTTTTCTTCCACCTCTAGCTAACCACACACTTATGCATCGGGTTTAATGATAGGTTGAAAAACTGCCTAACCTCCTAAACTTTGCGAAACCTATCCTAGTTTTGTTGACCACCTTTAATAGGTTAAGGACCCCCACGAATAGAAGGCCAATGTGTCTTCTGAAATAAAAGAAGAGAAAAAGAAAAAGCAAAAGAAAAGGAAAAGAGAATAGAAAAGCCCTTGGCAGCTTTTGCCTTGAAACAGAGCGCGGTTCGAGGGGTATATGGCGAAAGCTTCGCGCAGTACCAGCACTAAACCAAGCTAGTTGGGAGCCACCGACTTAGTGCTCGCTACATGGGTGGATGGGTGAGGAGTTTAAGCGAGTTGTAGATGCTGGAGGTTTGAAATCATTAGAAGTCGAGTTTTAAATCAAGAGTTAGTGGTCGAAGATCCATATGACTTGGTGTCTAGCCGTATTTGGTTGGGAGTCATCGGTGAATCACCATTACATGGACTTTGGATTTAGGTGATTCCTCAGCATTGCATCCTACAACACAAAAGAGTTGTGGAATAAAGAGTGGGTCCTGATTTATTTAGGTTGGTTAGTGGCTGGGGTGGAGCGTAGCAGCTTGGTTGGGAGAGTGCGGTTTAGCGGTTTATTGTTGAGGCGATCAAACAAACAGGTTTTGGTGGAAGTCTACGGTTGATTCACCAAGAGGAGGCTCTTTTGATACTCAATTTTGTATGACATTCATTCTTTCAGAGATAGTTATTGGGCAAAGGGTTTCGATTGATTCTCATTTGAGGTTAGGCATTAGTCATTCCTGACCTTTTGAAAATATAATTTTTTGTGAACATAATTTTGATTTTTATTTTGTATGCTCTCTCTTTCTTTCTTTCTTCCAAACTATGAGGACTAGCAATGTGTAGGTTGGGAGTGTGATTAGTGCTCAAAAGTGCTATTTTGAACCTGTTTATTGCGATTTGATCTTGTGTACTAATCGACATAATTAGCAGTTGGCACATTAAGGTCAGACTATACTCTTGTTCGCATTTTGTGGTAAATTTTTCAGTTTTTACAAGCTATTTATGCCAGGTGTTGAGTCGATCAAGCCGCGGGTCGGGAGTCAGGCTTCGGCATTGCGGATCGAGGACGGAAGGAGCGAAATGCGAGAATTTGGAGGTGCGGAAATTTGGTAGATTGCAAATTTTCGCGAGGTTACTGTATTCATCATCACGAAATTTCCTTCATCTTTTGCCACTTTGTTCATCACACCTTGTTCATGTCTCATGCACTATTCACCATCACCTTTTTGACGTTTTGACTCATTTTGTTCCCTTTTGGTTTTCTTCCAAATTTGTCCCTTGTAATAGCTTTTAGTTTTGGTTTTTTGGTAATTTGTAAAGGGGTTTGGCTATAAAAGCCCCAAACAAGCACTGTTAAAGATCTCTCCTTCATTAATAGAATCCTGGGCGGGAGTTTTTCCTGTTGCTTTTCTTTTCTCCCGTTTTCTTTCATTTTCTTTATTTTTTCGGCTACCAAACACCCCTATGAGGATGACAACTCAGAGGATGGTTGGCTAGACCTCTTTTCTCCTTGAAAAGGAGGGCTGCTGGCTAGGGTTTGGAGGTAACTAATGGTTCTCTATTTTTAACGCACACATTTATGGGTATTTATGTTCTATTTCTCTCAATCTAGGTTTAAATCTCTTACATGTACCTTGATGGACCAATACTTGGCAATCTTTTAGGGTTCAGTGGATGCTTTATTGCTAAGATCGAGATTCGATAGTTGCCCTCTATTTGTCACTATAAGGTAGATTTATGAGATGTGTATTCACTGCCGGGGAGCATTTATGCTCTATAAATGCTGTTTTTCAAAAGGAAAATTTTAGGGTTTAGTTTTTAAAGCTAAATGAAGATCCGGTTCAGGAAATGACTATAGGTCATCCTCCTCTGACAAAGGAGAAATGAACCCGAGGACCTCCTCAGTCTCATGGGACCTCAGGCCCGGTAGCCCGATGTTTTGAGGACCTCGGTTGTGGACCTGCGATTAATCTTGGGATCTTAGAACCGACGGACAATGTTTTTTCCCGGATAAATCAAAGTAACATCTCTATCTTTGATTGGCGAGCGTTAGCCTCTATCCATTCTTGAAATAATCGGTGGCTGACAAGAGTTTTTTTAGGCCCAGTGCGGTGGGAGACGGGGCCAGTTATATCGATCCCAACGAGCGAATGGCCCACGCGGGCTAGAGATGGAGACCAGTCTTTACCGCCAGGGTGATTTCAAAGATGGGGACATTGGCAAAGGGTCACATTTCTTGGCGTGTCCCGACCGGAGCTTCATAGTTGGCTACGATAATACCCCACAGTGTGGGCTAGGTGTCTTCAGAAGTTCTTACACAGAGTGATTCCCACATATGCCTTCATCTGAATTCCGGCTAATACATATTGGCCTTGCTCGGGGACTGTTATGAATTATGGCCCACCCAGGGATCGTTTGTATAGATGTCCGTCTATCATGGAGAATCTAGCCGATTGAATCCGAACCTTGTGGGCCTTGTCTCTGTCATTAGGTAGTTCCCCCGTGGCTATGTATAGTCGTATGGTGTCCATCCAGGACGGGGGAACTTCCTCTATCTAGTTTACTTGAAGTGCGATGTAGTCGGTTGATAGATGGGGAGAAATCTGATTCCCTTATCGTGATAAAGCAATCACGGCTGGGCATCGACCCTCTCCCAGTCTCAGTCTCGGGACATGTTCAGTTTCGGGCCGAGAGGGTATTCAATTCTGCCTTGACTAGGGGAAGCATGCTTCCCGTCGGGGATCCTGGACTCTAATTCTGTGTTAACACAATGAACAGCTAGGTTGTGAGTCCTACGAGGCAGAAGATTGACAACACCAGTAGGCGAGTCACGAGGCTCTGAGTACGGCTATCATTGCCTTGTATTTTGATTCATTGTTGGTGGCGTTGAAGCTGCTTAGTCTTTACTGTTCAATCCTCTCTCTGTTAGGAGGTTAATTATAGACTGATACGCGGTTGTTTGGAAGCCCATCTCTGTTGAGTGTCCTGCCGACCGTTTCATCGAGGCGGGTGTTTAGGTACAACGGGATTTACGCAATGAAATGACGAAGACTTGCCCGCTTCTAGTAAAAAGTCTCGGCTTATGCTTGGATGCCATACTAGCCACTCCATTGCCCGGCCAGACCATTCTCTCGGACATATCGGAGTCTATAAGATTGTGCCCAGTAGAAGATGAGTTCAATACCATGGGATGAGCTTGGAAGTATGAAGTAAGTTTTGACCGCTATCAGAAGAATTTGGCTGGCCTAGATTCGAGGTGGTATATCTGATCTCCGCGTCGGTTAAGGATTTCTTGATAAAGAACCTGGGCCTCTGACTTCACGTCCCCACATTCTTTCGCTTGGGCGGCGCTTGCGCTATATCAAGGTTGTTAGGTAGAGGTGACGTGTCAAACCAGGAGCTCACAAGAATCGGGGGCCTCACATCGGGTATTGCTTGATTGCCATGAAAGCCCGGTCTCATTCCTCATTCCATTCGGCCCGGTTGGCTCCCCTCAGGGTAGCGAAGAAGGGTTTCAAACGGTCCGTTAACCAAGAAATAAAACGCCCAAGAGAGGCCAACCGGCTGGTCAGTTGCTGGATCCCCTTCTTAGAGCTAGGGGTCGGTGATTACAAGATGGCCTTAAGCTGTGCAGGATTAGCACCTATTCCCCTTTGGGTTACCATAAAGCTAAGGAATCGGCCGGCGCTGACCCCGAAGGCACATTTTAAGGGGTTCAGTTTCATACCATACTCTCTGAGGAGGTCGAATGTCTGTTGGAGATGTGTAGCGTGATCCAAGCGCTGCTTGGATTTTACCATCATATCATCAATATAAACTTCCATTGTGCTACCGAGTAACGGTCGAAACATCTTCGTCACCAAACTCGATGGTGACCTGGCATTCTTTAAGCTAGAAAGGCATCACATTACTCTTGATGAAGTCCATAGGGAGTAATAAAAGATGTTTTTTCCGCATCCGGGGGGTGCATGGGGATCTGGTGGTATCTTGAGAATGCGTCTAGAAAAGATAGCATACCGTGCCCGGCCGAAGCGTCCACAATCGATACATGCGGGCGGAGAAGGCGTCTTTGGACGGCGTCGTTAGGAATCCATGTAGTACACACACTCTTCATTTGTTCCCCTTCTTTGGGACAACCACCACATTGGCTAGCCATTCAGGGTATTTAACTGCTCTGATAAATCCATTTTGCAGAAGCTTATCGACCTCTGTCTGGATGACCAAGTGGCAATCTAGGTGAAAGCACCTCACTTTTTGTCTGACCGACTTGGCGGATGGGGCGACGTTTAGTCTATGTGAGGTGTGTGTGGGGCTTATTCCGGTCATATCTGCATGGGTCCAAGCAAATACATCAGTGTTCAACTGTAGCACATGGCATAATTGGGCCTTCTCCTCCTCGGGACCAGGAGGAGTGCCAACATAGATGCATATGTGGGCGTCCAGGGTGTGGTTTCAAAGGGATCAAGCGCTAATGTCTACGTCCTCCAAGGCGGGCGACGGATGGCTTGTGATTGCTATTGCTGGGATTGACCCTTAAGGATGGTTCAGCGGAGCATTCCTCTTGTCAATCCTAGGTGAGAGTTATTAGCATTGTCGTCTTGTTGTGGCTTCCACGAAGGTCGACACAGTGCAAGCTTTCCATCGCATGTAGCCAGGCCCAGCCTAGGATGGCATTGTATGGCCCCAAGTCCTTTACCACCGAGAACAATACTTGTTGAGTAATTGGACCGCCACGGCCGGGAGCGTGTCCCCCATTTATCGATATGGTAGCCCCATTAAGCCGGAAAAAACCACGGAGTGGAACTGAGATGTCAGCGGGACTCTCATACCTTAAAAGTGGGAGGTGTAGTAAATCGGGCTGTTGCTGGATCGGCCAGGGACCACTGTGCACATCAAAGCTGGTAATACCGACAGTAGATACAAGAGTGCATCGTAATGAGGTAATGACTCAGTAGGGTTGATGGGAGGAAAGGATATAGGGCGTGGCCAAATTTGTTCTTTGTGATGTTCTGCAGGCGTGACGATGTTCACCTTAACTCTCATGAGGCTACAGGAGCATTTTCTCTTACGCACTGGCGTGCGGCTGGCGATCTCTAGTATAAAGTTGATGGCTGGCCGTGGGCTCGAGGCATGCTCAATATCTACAATGACCTTGTTAACTGTAGGAGCAATTGCTACCCCGCTAGTTGGCTCTCAAATATATCTTTTGAGGTGCCCAGCCCGAATCATCTTTTTTACTAGGAATTTCAAGCTTTGGCAGTGGTTTGTTTTGTGACCATGGTCCCTATGATATTCACACCTTAGGGATCTGTTGCGTTGGTCCGGGGCCGCCCTCATAGGTGGGGGCCACTTGAATTCGGGAGGTCCACGGTAAGGGGAGTAGGATCCAGGTCATAGGCGATGTTGGGAGAGTGGGCGGGGCTCTTCACCTCTTTCAGATTGCCCTTCGGGGCGCTTTTGACCCTTGTTTTGGTCGTTCTTTTGTTCGGATGAGCCTTTGGTAGCCGAGCACGCTCACGGGTGGATTTATCATTATAGTACGAGGCGGCCGAATGTGTCTTCAACGTGGAGGACTTATCTGCCCGCCGATATAATTCTTCCATAGTTCTGATCGGATCGAGGATAAAGACTAAGCAGGGTATTGACTGAAATTTCTTCGGAAGTTTTGCAGGACCGCATCCATACTGTAAATATCAATCTGCTGGACAGCTTGTCCGAACCTATGTGTGAAGTCCCAGATGGATTCGTCTTCTCGTTTGAGGATAGCTTAGAGGGAGCTGATATTCCCTTTACGCTGGTGAGCCTGGATCTTGGGAGGCAGAGCGCGGCCTGACTCACCAGTGGGTTTATTGACCCTCTCGAAAGCTTGTGGAACCAGGCCAAAGTCGGGCCCTTAAGGCTGGCCGGGAATACTTTACACAGAAGTCGATCGTTCTCGGCGTTGAGGATCATTGCTTGGTTGAAATGCAATATGTGATCTTACGGATCGGAAGAGTTGTCGTACATAGCGAAGGACGATATAGAGAAGCCGTAGGGAGGGTCATAATCCAGAATATGCTAACCGAGGGGAGAGGAGAGCATGTGCTATGGTCCTCGGAGGGCGGAGGAGAAAAACATGTGTGGGGTGGTAGCAACCCCGAAGGGAGGGTACATGGATGGCCCGGGTGGGCGTGCTTGGTCGCTCGGCGCATATTCATGAGGCGGCTGTTGGCGTCGATCTCGCAGCTTCTCTCGTGCCTGGCGTTGCACGGTACTAATGGATCGGCTGGGTCGACAAGGGGGCCTTTTTCTAGATTGGGCTTCCACGGCGTTCGGGGATGGTGAACGCCGTGGGAGCAAAGAGCTGTCGGAAGATAATTCGTCATCCACTGGTAGGTCAATGCCGTTGGGTCCAATGACCTCTTTGCCTTTATCGGGACAAGATGGAGGAAGTGGGCGGGGAGGTCCCCATGATTTATCGGCCTGGCAGGCCTCCAACCGAGTTCGTAGGCGCTCGTTATCCTCCTGCAATCGGTTCACGTGTTCGCGCAACTCGGCCACCAGCCTGACCTGCTCCTCTTACCTTACCTCCATCTCTTGGCGCCAGAAGATGAACTGGTCTTCAGGGGGAAGGTTTGCTGGGTTGCTGGACATGACAGTGAGTTCCGACGGTTCGGTGGGATGTTCGAGAATGGAAAAGGCTTCAGAGATCGGGATATCACTTGGGAGCGGGTGTACCCAAGCTCTCGCGTATCGCCTCTGAGATTTCTTGCTCGGCGTTTCCTACAGACGGTGCAAATTATAGTCTCCGGAATTCTCAGAGTCAATGGATCGTCGGGGCATTCACTAGTCACCGGTCGGTTGCAACCTGCAAAACGAACAAGAAGATGACGGTGGTGATGGTACGTCCTCAGTGTAAAGTTAGCTCGTTTTTTGGGGAGGCCGAGCGTTAGAAGCTGTAGTTATCTCTACTCCAGAATATCATACCTCATACGGGTGTGATTCTTTCTCTTTTATGGAGGAGAGCGTGGATCCACCTTCTATGGAGAGTGGATCGATTTCTTCCATAAAGATAGGGAAAGGTGGCTCGTTCGGGAAGGATGACTTATTCTTCTTTTTATGTAACTACTTTCTGCACGCAGACATTTGTTAGGAGTGCCTTCCTATTCCGTTGGAGGCGGGGTGACTGATTCTTTGGAGAACATCTACTTATATCATGGAGCGGTTGTGGTTCGCTTGAGTAGAGTCGCGTCGGGAAAGGAAGCATGGGTGAAAGAACATCACGGGTGCGAGTGCCTCGGGAGAGAGGCATCGGGGTGAGTGCCCGGGTACCCGGGAGAGTCGCCCGGGTGTTCTTGGGCTATTCCACATCACTGGAGCCGGAGGTGGCTTTAGGGCTGTAGTCCCCGTGGGGCCTTGGAGGCTCCAGCCGGTTGGCTTGGGGAACCGAGCCCGGGCCAATGGTACCCACAAGCATTAAGTAAAAAAATAAACGCCCCTTACAGTCAATTAGATTTTATAACAACGACCATAGGTTGGAGGTTACCCATGGGCTGATTATAAGTTTCCAATTCTATTAGACAAGTAATTGCATAATTCTATCTAATTCCTTAGTATATTTTTCTCTATATATAATAGTTAATTATTAGAATATTTCTAATACTTTGAACTATTTTAAATCCTACTAATAACAACATGGAGGAGATAGGAAGGAAAATGGCTTAGATATTGTGGAGGATTGCCAATGGTTGTGGTTTTGCTAGGAGGACTTCTAGCTAAAAACCAAACATTATATGATTGGGAGAGAATTCACAGAAATATCAAATCATATTTGATGAGAGGGAATGACAATTGCAAGCAATAAGACAATGGAGCGTCTGATGTGTTAGCTTTAAGTTACCAAGATTTGTCATACCACTTAAAATCTTGCTTTCTCTATTTAGCCCATTTCCCTAAGGACAAAGAAATTCAAACAAAAACTTTGATATGAATGTGGGTGGCTGAAGGGATTGTATCGAAGGAGGATGTTGGAGAAGGGTACCTGGATGAGCTCATTGAAAGGTGTATGGTTCAAGTAGGAAGAACAAGCTCAAATGGAAGAAATTCGAAAGTTCCAATTGCATGATCTAATGTGAGATTTATGTTTGTCTAAGGCAAAAGAAGAATTTTTCTTGAGATTATCCATGCTACTTTTCAACAAGTGGAAACATCTTCATCTCCGTCTTCTATGGAAACAACGAGTATTGTCGATAAAGGTTCGAAGACGTGCCATATATCTAGATCAGCATCCTCCTATAGAGAGTGTTGGTGTTGTAGAGGTTAGAGTAGTCTCCAATAATAATAATAAAGATGAAGACATTGATCATATTTATGTCAAATTGAACCTAGAAAATGACACACCCCTCCGATCTCTTCTAATATTCTATCCACCACAAGAAGAAGGCAGGAGGCGATACGAGGATGGTTAGGAAGTTCACTTTATTAAGAGTGTTAAGTCTGTAGGGACTTTCATTGGACGAAAAATTACCAACAACAATAGGCAACCTCGTACACCTAAAGTTGTTGAGTTTTAAATATGCTACACTCTTACGCTTCCCATCATCTATAAGACATTTAGGTAGCATCTAGACACTAGATTTGTGGTTTTTACATCCTAGTTTTCAACTGATAACTTGTTTGAGAATCGATGAAGTGATAGGTAGGATGAAATGGCTAAGACATATCTACCTTCCTTCTGATCTTAGTATCGGGGGTATTAAGAGTAGTAAGGTGCAATGGAGAAGCTGAGCAACTTGGAGACGTTAAAAAACTTTGATGCAGAACAACGGGATATAAAAGATTTGGCCCACTTGACCAAGCTTCAAAAATTGTTGGTAAAGAAAGTCAAAACCTTTAAGAGAGTTGGAGGTAATTCTCAAACCTTCTCATCCCATTTCAAGCAATATCCGTTCCTTTTTTTTGTATGATATTGGTACCAAAATGGAAGAAACAAATCTGAAGCAATTATCCATGTGTCAACATCTTTATAAGTTACTCCTAGATGGAGAAATAGGCAGCTTACCTGAGCATAACCTCTTCCCTCCAAGCCTCACTAAGTTAACCTTGCATTCTTCTTATCCAAAACAAGATCCGACATCAATTCTAGAGGGGCTTCATAATTTGGCAATCCTTGAGTTACATACAGTGTAATTTTTACGTTGGGCAAGAAATGGTTTTCTCTTGGATTGGGTTCCCTCGACTCGAGGTTTTGGGCTCTCGTAAGTTCGTGAAAGGTTGAGGTGGTTAATTAAGGGTGCAATTCCTAATCTTAATGCATTAACTATTATGAAATGCAAATCATTGGAAATGGTTTCTGAAGGAGTAAGGCATATCAAGACTCTTCACTCGTTAGATATTTACATTATGCCCAAGGATTTCATAGCCCGACTTCAAGTGACAGATGGAAAAGAAAAGGAGGATTTCTACAAAGTTCAACATGTGCCATCTATCACTTATTTGATGGTTAGTCATTAATTTGTATTTTTTCTTCTCCTTCTTACATATACAAACACATCAACAGATTATTTCATGTCATGTTAATTACTTCTTTCATATTTTTATACTTATGCATTATGAAAATCAAAATAAGGATGATATTTTGTTGATCTTTGTGACTCCCATAAATTGAGGCTCTGAAGCAACCTCTCAATTATTGTTTTCACAAGCCTAAAATATTGTTCAAGTGGCACAGAGCTTGCTTTCACACGACCTTTCTATTTCCATTCATGATCTTTTATTAACAGATAATTTTATAAATGCTTCTAACTATGATGTCGTATTTCCTAATTAAGATGACAATGAAACGAGAAGCGATGATGATGAACGGGAAGTGATACCGTTGAAACGGGAAGCGTCCGCCCATGAAGAAAAAGAAAACTATGGTTTCCATCCGGCATCAATGCTGGAGAAGTAATGCTAAATGGTTGATGGTACTTGTTGGGAGCTACATGATCTTAAGACTTATTATGATATATATTCTTATGATTTTTTTCTTGCTTTTAGAATATGTCACTTAAATTTCTATTTAATATTAATTCCTTTCTTGTAAAGAATGTTTTATAGAATAATTTATAGTTATTATATTATTGTAATATTAAGTTTTTTTTTTTAGAATAAGGAAAACTTTTAGGAATATCCCTATAAATATTATGATTTCGTGAGGGAAAAAAGTTATGAGAGAGATTCGGTATGTTATTTTCTCGATATTATGGGTATCCTAGGGTTTTATGATTTTTTGATTTTTCCTAGTCATTGCACTATTTTGATACTTCAATCTTGTTCTCTATGTTTTCAAGAATAGTGGAAATATTCTCTCTCATCCGTGGATGTGGACATAATTGGTCAAACCACGTTAAAACCTCTTGTACATTTTTATGATGATTTCTTTATCTTTGTATTCTTGAATTCAAATTCTAATGCAGTAAAACTTCCGTGATTTATAACAATTGTTGTGTTGGCTTGTTTATGACGGAAACTTGTAGGATTAATTTATTAATTATGGACTAAGCATAATCTTTTTATGACATTTTAATTGTTAATTATTGGTGGATGATTTAATTTTAACGAGCTATGGGTTCATTATTCTGCTCACTTCTCCCTTGCTTTGGTCGATCCTATTGAACCAAATCTCAATTATTTTCTTGTTATTTTATAAATAAATAGAACCTTATAATTTTTAGGGGTTTTGCAAAAACATGTAAAAGGAAGGAAATAGCCATCTAGAACCTCCAGCAAATTTTTCGTCTTGTTTCTTTTAGATATTTGGAGTTAATATAATTACGGATTAGTTGCAAGTAAGTTTGTCTATCGCCATGGTGATATTCTTCATTTTTAAATAAAATTTCAATTTTATAATGCATTTATAGGTTGATTTTACAAAATAAACTAGCAAATCTGAGATTGTTTTCCTGTTGGTTTGATTGTGCATTTGTTGTCATGTTGGGTGCAAATAAAATTGGTTATTTCAATACAATTTCCTGTCTTTAAAAGGGCAAGTTTTGTTTTAATTTTGGGGCAATATTCCCCTTCGTCTCTCTAAATCTCCCTGTGGAGAGTCCATTCCGGGGGATTCTAAGTTGGTATTTCCATGGAGAGTTGTCTTCAAATTCGGTGGGCATGGACTTCCTGTGTACAGGGCTCCCCCATTCATTTCCTTCCAGAACCTTCGATATCTTCCCCACAACAATCTTGGAAAAATGCATCTCTTGAAAAACTAAAAAACATTGAAACAAAACAATACATTGAAAAAAAAAACTTCTTATTGATTTAAAATGTATCTTATAAAACTTAATGCTCGTTATTAAGTTTTACTTTTATTTAAATTATAATTAAAAATATTTTTTTATTGAACCAACCTTAACACTTAAATTTTATTAATAAATTTTTAAGTAGTGAGTGTTTGATATATCAATATTATAGCCCAAGTAACCTAATAAATTAATTCAAGTTATTAAGTAAATTAAGTATGTTTGATAAAATAACTTAATTGATAATAAAACTTTAAAGTATAAAACAACCTTAAGTAATAATAAAAAACAATTAACTTATTCCCAATTCTATATTCTGATTTTATATTTTTACTCTTATTCGTTCTAATTAGTTTAATAATTACTTTTGCTATTCTACAACATTTTACAATTACCTTCATTATGATTATTATAATTAATAAGTTAAATATAATAATTTGACAGCAAAATATGTTTCAAATAAATTTAATATGAGTAATAAGTTTTAATTTGACAATCTAAAAAATAATTTAATAAATACAATTTTAGTTCTTAAATAATAAGTATTAAATTTTATGAGATATCCAATTAATATTCATAAAAAAACTTAATGATTTACTTCAAAAATATATATTTAATGATGAGTATATATATAAGATTATATTTTCAAATAGTTTTTAGTTATTTATAACCATTGATGATGCTTTTCGACCAAAAGCGGGTTGGAGGCGTGTTTGGAATTCTTCAGGCCGATCCATTTGTCTCTGGATGTTGGGGCTCCTCTACAAAACAAAGGAACAAAAGGATCGGCGGGGGACACAAACTGTTGCCTCTCCGATGCCTAAGTCAGTTCTTTCCGGTGGAAGAGAAGATCAACTGCTTAAGGAATGAAGTTTTGTGCATATGTCTGCGTACCTTTCACCGATGGGGTGGCCTGATATTTATAATGGATGATCATGATAACTTTCCTAATTGGATGATGACACAGAATAGTATCTTTCCTTGTTGAAGGATGATACGATATTCCTCCCATTTAGTGAAAGATTTTCTTTCCTTATCGTAAACCGATTAATAAGGAATAATTGATGGGCAATAATTAGGAAATATCCTACTTTCCTAATTGGTGGAGATTGGGTGTTTTCCTCTAATACAGATTCCTTGGGCTACTAGTCTTTTAAAGGGGCGAGTTGGGCCCTTGTTTCGGGCCTGCATTTAGGGATACCATTAAGGGTTTATCGCTAGTACTGGGCCCGCTTTTTAATCCTGATGTTTGGGCCTGCGTCTTGGGCTTGCGCGCCTATTATTTCAAATCCCATCAGTTGCCCCCCAGCCTTTGACTAAAGTGAGCGTAGGCAAGGGTTGTATCGCTTCTCGGATCAGGTGTGATACCCACGTGGCTACTCAGGAAGGGTTTGATTAGGGCTTTGTCGCCGTCTAACGTCTTGTGATGACAATGATGGCTACGATTTTCGCGTTTATTTGAAACATGGCTCTTGGCTTCCTTAAAAACATTCACTGTGGTTGCACTTTGTTCCCTTATTCTTGAAGCGCACCTCTTGCAAGTTTTGGCTTATTTTTCTTGAATTTTGTCCGACTATTGTTCAAGACTGATTTTGGTGGTCCTTAATATCTCGCTTGGGGCTGGTGTCCCTCGTCTTGTTTCTGGCCTTGGTACGTCCTTTCTTCCCCTTTGTCTTTTTGGTTTCGAAGTCTTGCGAGGCTTTAGGGCGTGCTCAGTTGGGATTCTGCATTTTCTTCGATTTCCCCTTTTTTCTTTCTTAGCCCTGCGTACCTCCATGGGTCCTGGTCGCTCCTTTGTTTTGCACATAGGGAG
This sequence comes from Tetrastigma voinierianum, assembly GCA_016808115.1. NCBI lineage: Eukaryota > Viridiplantae > Streptophyta > Magnoliopsida > Vitales > Vitaceae > Tetrastigma > Tetrastigma voinierianum. The sequence goes on from JAEQBH010007030.1 coordinate 75,963, forward strand.
TAATCCTGCCGAGGCATCTAGTTCAGGGCGGACTAGCGGGGAGTCCGACAATTTGGCTGTGGTGGTTCACCGAGTTGCTCCGGGGAAGCCTCCTTTCCCCTTGGATAAGGGCAAGAGCAAAATTAATGAATTCGATATCCTAGCGACTCTACAGATCGAGGGCTGCCACTCCTGAGGAATGCTAAGGTCGTGGGCCCCAGTCGGGTCGAACCTTTATACGGTGAGATCTTTACGGCTCGGTATGGGCCCCCGTTTAGGATCCAGGTTTGGTGCCCTAGCGTGCTGACCACCTACGTCGTCCAAGTGCCCAAGATGGTATGCTTTTTTGAGGTGGCGTTCGAGAATGGCCTCTGCTTCCCTTTGCATCCTTTTATAAAGGGTTAAACATTTCAATGTCGCCTCTAGTTTTCCCAAACTTACAGGGTGTTCTAGTGGGCACGTGTCGTTTTAAGGGACGAGGCTTTGGGTGTTCCCAATATTGCCACAACTCTTGGAGCTTCTTGATTAGTAAAGGGGTCGTTGAAGGCTTTCTTTATATCTCAGCTCAGTAGCCAGAAGTTGATGTCGGACCTTCCATCTTCGCACAAGTACTGGAAGGAACGTTATTTCTTTGTCAGTGGTCGTCATTGGGAGTACAATCCCTTTGATCGAGAGGACACACTTGGCGTTCCTACCGTTTGGACTACCCCCGAGAACTTACGTGAGCTCTCCTTCGCTCTGGTTTGTCCTGGTTTTCAAAGGTCATAGGATATATCTGACATTGCTTTAGTCGCATGGCCTTCAGGTGCTCAACCCGATCTAAGTCCTGAGGACAAGGAGGTGAAGCGAAAGCTGGTAAAGTGCGCCCCGCATGCCTATTCCGAGCTCATTAGGTCAGATATTCCTAGACCGTCTGGTGCGAGGCTTGCCCGACTTCCTTTCCTAAGATCTTCTCCCCTCTCCGTCATGAGGCCTCTTGTCTCCAGGCCTTCCTCACCTTCTGTTTCGGAGCTCCTTATCGCGAAGCCTACACGGGGAGAGCTTCGATCCCGCCTGGAGGTGCTAGCAAAGAAGAAGAGGAGAGTGAAAAGGAAACCTCCGAGCTCGCCAAAGGGCTGCCCCTTGCTCGGGGTAAGATCCTAAAGGTGGGGGCCTCTTCCTTGCCTTCATCCGCTGTCAGGGCTGGAGACTCTTTGGGGAGGGCGGCTGAGCCCCCGTTGGAGCTTCTTCCTATTTCGATCTAGAGTCCCACGTCGTGGGGCGCCGCGCCCCCGGATGAGGTGACAGGGAATCGTGATCACTTTGAGGCTGTAGGGGATGAGGACTCTCTGCTTTCTCATGCAGAGCTCGCTGTTGGGGTTGTTTCCTCCATCTGGCATTGAGCTCCCGACCTCGGGAAGGTGGATGCCACACTTTTGTCGAGGAGGCTGCGATATTACGCTAGGGAACCACCTGCATGCGTCAAAGTGCTTTTCGTCGATCTTTTTCTTTATTATTTCAGTTCTATTACCTGACTTTTGCTTTTTTTTTTTTTTTTTTTGGCGGTGGCTGCTAGGGGCTCGCCGGGCGAGAAAGTCTTACAAGGTTAAGGTTGCTTCCCTAACCTCCGAGAGGGTTGGTCTTTAAGCCCAGATAAGGGACTTGACTAAGGAACTCGTGAAGCACAAGTATGACCTGAAGCATGCTTTAGTGGCGAGGGCGCGGGCCGAGGATAAAGAAAATAAGGCGGGGAGGACGAAGGAGTCGAGAGATGGCTGCGGCGGCAGAGGTTACGGGCCGTCGAGGGTGACTGTGGGCTAAGATAGCGACCTTGGAAGGGCCCACTAAGAGGCTGGGGCGGGTTACTCTGTAAGGCAGCTTGACGGAGGCTGCGACTTCGGATAGATAGCAGAGGCGGGAGGCTTTGGCTAGTTGGAGAGAGCGAGTGATAGCGGAGCTAAAAGCAGGCACTTGATAGGCCGGGTGGCTTGCGGCAGCGTTGGGCTTCTCGAGCTTTCCTAGACCTAGAGTTCAACATCCAGCTTTCCGATGAGGAGGTTGAAGGATCTGCTTCAAGAAATTTGGGGACACGTCGCGGGCGTAGGGTGTTTTCAGGGCCCACGTCGTGCTCCGTGCTGGTGATCCTCGGGTTCCTCGGTACAGCCGCCACACCTCGCTGTGGGGGCTCCGCCTTTTGACTCCTCTACTTCTGGCGGGGCCCCATCGTCGGGGCGTTTAGGCTTTTTTTTTTTAACCTTAGTATCACGGCGCGAACTGGGTTTTGTATTGCTTAGATCTTGACTCTTTGTTGATATACCAAGATTCATTGATAAATTTCTTCACTGCTTTTCCTGTTTCTTCGATTTGAGCTGCTTCATTCCCATGCCATGAGGTCTTCCTTGGCTTGATTCTGCTTACGATTTGAACTACAGCTCTGAGGCGCTAAGGCCTTCCTAAGCAATTATGTGCTCAGTAACACGAGTTCTTTGGGCTCGAAGCTTCATGACTCAGTGGCTTTTTGGCCTTCTGATTGTTGAGCTCACGAGGCGAGCTAAGACCTAGGCGCTAAGACCCTTACAGTGTTAAGCTCTTGCCAGGCGAATCTTTGGGTTCCTGGGCGCTAAGACCCTCCTGAGCTATTAAGCTTTGAAAATTGAGCTACTGGACTCCTGGGCGCTAAGACTCTCCTGAGTTGTTAAGCTCTGCAAACCGAGCCACTGGGCTCCTAGGCGCTAAGACCCTCCTGATATGTTAAGCTGCGGGAACTAGGATTCTTGGGCTCCGGCGCTAAGACTCTCTGGGCTTTTAAGCTGCGTGAGGCTGACTCTTTGGGCTCCTAGGCGCTAGACCCTCCTGAGTGGTAAGCTGCGTGAGACTAAAACTCACCCAGGCTCCTGGCGCTAAGACCACTCTGTTAAGCTCCATGGCCCAGGCTACTAGGCTCACAGGCGGCTAAGACCCTCTGACTGATAACTCTGCAAGGCGGAGCTCTTTGGGCTCCTGGGTGCTAGGACCCTCTTGAGAATTTGTTAAGCTGCGTAGTGAGCCTCCTCTTGGGCTCCTAGGCGCTAGATCTCCCTAACCTATTAAACTCATGAGGCGAGCTCTTTTGGGCTCCTAGGCCCAGACCCTCCTTAGGCTACATTAAGCTCTGCTTGGCCAGGCTATTGGGCTCCTGGGGCGCTAAGACCCTCTTGGCCCCCGTTAGCTCCCTTGAGCTGAGCTCTCTTTGGGCTCACAGGCGCTAAGACCCTCCACCGGAGTTGTTAAGCTCTGCGATGAGCTACTAGGCTCTGGCGCCCAAGACCCTCTTGGCTGTTAAGCTCCATGACCCAGCCCTCTTGGGCTCCTGGAGTGCTAAGCCCTCCTAAGTTGTTAAGCTCCCGCGAGGCCAGGCTACGGCTCCTGGGTGCTAAGACCCTCCTGTTAAGCTCCACAAACTGAGCTACTGGGCTCCTGGGTGCTAAGATCCTCTTGAGCTGTTAAGCGCTGCCAATTGAGCTACTGGGCTCCTGGGCGCTAAGACCCTCCTGAGCTGTTAAGCTCTGCAAATTGAGCTATTGGGCTCCTGGGCGCTAAGACTCTCCTGAGTTGTTAAGCTCTGCAAACTGAGCTACTAGGCTCCTGGGCTCTAAGACCCTTACGGCACATTAAGCTCTGTGACTGAGCTACTAGGCTCTGGCGGCTGAGACCCTCTGGTGTTAAACCATGAGCGAGCTCTTGGGCTCTGGCCAATAAGACCCTGCTGAGTTGTTAAGCTCTGTGAGAGGCGAGCCTCTTGGGCTCCCAGCATTTAAGACCCTCTTGAGGCTGTTAATTTCCATGGTTATTTCTTAGGCTCTGGTGCTAAGACCCTCCATAGTTGTTAAGCTCCACGAATTGAGTTACTGTCTCTTGGGTGCTAAGACCCTCACGGTAAGCTCCTGGCCAGCTCTTGGGCTCTGGCGCTAAGACCCTCTTGAGTTGTTAGCTGCACCGGCGAGCCTCTTTTGGGCTCTTGGGCGCTAAGACCCTCCTGTTTATTAAGCCGCGAGGGCGGAGCTGGCTGGGATACAGGCGCTCAAGACCCTCCTGTTAAGCTCCACAAACTGAGCTACTGGGCTCCATGGCGCTAAGACCCTCTTGAGCTTTTAAGCTCTGAAGAGCCCCAGACTCTTAGGCTCGCCGGGCGCCCCACAAGACCGCCCCCAGGTGATAAGCTCTGGCCCGAATTTCTTGGGCTCTTGGGCGCTAAGACCCTCTTGAGTGCAGCCAGCTCGCGAACTAAGCTATTTGGGGCATTTGGGTGCTAAGACCCTCCCAGATGTTAAACTGCGCAAGCGAGTGTTGGTCTTGAGACCACAGACCCTCCTTAGGCTGTTAAGCTCAGCGGGTGAGCTGCGGGCTCTTGGGCGCTAAAACCCTCTGTGAAGCTCATAAAGAGGCCGAAGACTCTTTGGGCTCCGAGCGGCTAAGACCCTCCTGAGTTGTTAAGCTCTGCGAACTGAGTTACTGGGCTCCTTGGCGCTAAGACCCTCTTGAGCTGTTAAGCTCCGCGAACTAAGCTACTAGGCTCTTGGGTGCTAAGACTCTCCTGAGCTGTTAAGCTCCGCGAACTGAGCTACTAGGCTCTTGTGCGATAAGACCCTCCTGTTAAGCTCCGCAAACTAAGCTATTGGATCTTGGGCAATAAGACCTTCCTATGCTGTTAAGCTCTGCAAACTGAGCTATTGGGCTCCTGGGCGTTAAGACCCTCCTGAGCTGTTAAGCTTTGAAAACTAAGCTATTGGTCTCCTGGGCGCTAAGACCCTTTTGTCTTCCTTCCCTTGGAAAAGCGTGCGTGGATTTAATGCGGATCTATGGAGAATTGGGACAGATTGCGCGACTTCCCAAGCGTCCTGGCTTCCTTATAAATAGCGATCCTTCTGTGGTGGTGTTATGCTTCCAACCTTCGTCCTTTCTTTGGCAGAGTCGGAGTCCGCGCATGATGGAGCGTCAGGGTATTATTGAATGCATTTTAATTAAATAAATTGTGATTTTAGTATTAAATATATCACATTTATCTTATCTTAAAATTTTTATAATTTCACTATTAATTTTTTTATGTTTTATCCATTTTACTTTTGTTTAATTTTGTATATTATTGAAATATAAAATATGATTTTCTTCTGTTTGAAAAGTTGCTTAAAATATAATAATAATAATAATACTGATACTAATAAGATTATGCTATTTTATAATTAAAGTTAATTTAATAAAATAAATTATCAATATATTTTTTAATAATTTAATTACTTAAGTAGTAAAATTTGCATATTTATATTTATCTTTGTTCATGTGATCCAGTGATCAACCAAGGTTACACTATATATATATATATATATATATATATATATATATATATATATATATATATATATAACAAAATCAATTATTTATTGTATTTATATATTTAAGATCTAAGTATTAATATATAGATTATATCTATAAAATAACTTTAATATATGTCTTCTAACTTATTTTATCAAATTTTAAACTTCTTAAATCATTTTTAATGATTTTATATAATTTATATTTTATGGATATTTATGCAAAAATATCAATTCGATATAGTTATAAAATCCAAATACCGATATATCGTGTTTATCATAATTTTTATCCTTGGTTGTGACATAAAGAAAGATGATTGCTAAACTTATATGAAATTGTTAAAAGATCTACAAAACTCTCAGGGTTAATTCAATTGGTCTAAGACCTTAGGTAGAGCTGGCAATTTGAATCCAACTCGTTGGGTAACCGACTTGAGGTGGAATTAGTGTTGGGCTAGGTTACGATTTTATCGGGCCAAATTTGGGCTCGCCTAGCTTGCTCCACCCGAATTAATAGTTTTATCTGGTTATTTGAGTATGGCCCACTCAAAATTAGGGTCAAGTTGGGGTGCTATTTTATTGGCTTGAAATGCGTGATTTGGACCTCAATCCGACCCGTTTGCCCAAATTGCTAGCTCTACCTTGAGATTTAAACTAATAATTACTTGTTCAAGTCTCTTTAGGACAATTGGGTTTTACCCAATCATGAGAGCGCGTATGCGTGGGGATTAATCGAGTGCCACAGTTAGGTCGAACATCCACGATTATCAAGAAAAAATAAATTGTTCACATAAATAGATATTAAAGAAAAAGAATCAAGAAAGTTTTGGTGAGGAAGATAAAAATTATATATATTAAAGAAAAAGAATCAAGAATGTTGGCCATGACCAAGGCAAGTGAGGGATTGGATTTAGTTAGAAGTATTTTACTTATCTTATTCATTATTCTTTGTTTACACATGCAACTATCATCCCAATGTATTTTTTTTTCAACAAAATTGAATATTTAATAGGTTACTGTGTGTTTATAATAAAGGAATGTAATATAATATTTTAATATGTTTACTAGTTCGACGATTAGTTTCTAATATAAAGAAACATAATTCTTTTAGAATAATTCGTAATTTAGTAAATAAAAACCTTATATAATATTTCTATGGTAATATTCATATTCCTTTTTATAATCGTTGGCCTAGTTAATTATTTATGTGATTTTCATTTATTTCTTTCTATTCCAATCTTTTAAAATCTGGTTTTTCATTTACTTTAAGATACTTCAAAAAATACCGAACCAATGTTTATATTTTTAATGTTTAGAGGAAGCAAATACTAAAAGGTAATAATCTTCATTCTTAAAAGAACACATGAAAAATATTGGAGAGTGGATTTCTACAAATCTAACGTAATTTCCTCAAAATTTTCATAAACCACCAAATAAAAATAATTTTTTTTAACATGAAAAACGTTATATTATTCTTTTCTCATAAATATCAGGACTAAGAAGCTCCTCATGTCATTCGGTTATATATATATATATATATATATATATATATATATATATATACTCTATATATATATATATATATATATATATATATATGATGTTTTTCAAGCGGAGGCTGGGCTGTGAGTGTGCTGGGTCGCTGGGCCGGTCCGGCTCTGGAGTGTTGGGGCTCCTCTTGCAAAAATAAAAAACAAAAAGGGATTGGCGGGGGCTTGCCCGTTGCCTCTCCGATGCCTAAGTCAGTTCTTTCCGATAGAAGAGAAGATCGACTGCTTAGAAATTGATGATGCTTTTTTTTCTTTTGCGTACCTTTCACCGATGGGGTGACCTGGTATTTATAATAAATGTTTTTCTCAATCAGATGGTGATAAGGATTCTCTCTTATTGAATGGGGGATTTTCTTTCCTTATCGTTGTCAGATTAATAAGGGATAATTAGAGAGCAATTTTTGAGAATTATCCTACTTCCTTTATTGGTGAGATTTGATTTGATTTACAGGATATGGGCTATTTAGGTTGT
>JAEQBH010007031.1:0-94347 GCA_016808115.1 Tetrastigma voinierianum
GCCCCATGTGAAGGTTGGGTTGAGACTGTGTGTAGCTATTGCTGTGAGCATCAGTGCAGCTGCCTGTTTGCTTGGGAAATAAGTGTATTCGATGGGTTTATTGTGTATAAATGATCTGAAGTGGAGCGTTTTTGACATGTTTAATGCATATTATAAAGCTATGGGATGCATGTAGATATATTGGCATGACCATGGATGTGATTACATAGAGTAGATATGAGCCTCTATGATACTTGGAAGAAGTATGTTATAAGTTGTTCCGAGAGTTGCACTTTCGTTATCTGAGGGCCCATTCTTAACAATTTCTCACACCATCGAGAAGTGTTGGCTTGACTTTGGAGCTGACCTTGCTTACTTCGTCAAATTCGATTCATGTGTTCTTGGACTCCTATGGAGAAGCTCTTTGGTGCAAAAATCTAACCATATGATGGTGAATGGAATTAAGTGCTCACACATATTTAGAGATTTCATACTCTTCAAAGAGTTGTATTAGACATGTTTATTTTCTCACGTAGTTTTGTGGCTGTTCCCAATGATGCAGCATGTGTGTGGCTGTTTGTGGAATGAAGCTTCCCTGCAAGGAGTCCTAAGGCTCGGTTGTAGCCAAGTTGTGGCCATATTGTGAAGCTTGTTTTTACGACATATTAATATGGGTATTTTGTTGTCTTTACGAAAAGTTATCTTTGGAACTATATCTTGAGATTTATGTTGATATATGCATGTTTAGATAAATTGACATGGATGGATGTAAATTATATGCGGTTGATATAGTTATCCATGATACTGAGTTTAAATAAGGTATGCAAATGTCTCATAGCATTCATGATTGAATTTTGCATTACCTTCATGGGGCATCGCATTAAATGGAGTGAGTGCATGGTTGGTAAATCGACACACTTCGTTTGAGTGTTTGATTAAAGACAGGCTCGATAAATTGGGACAACATCTGACCAATTACAGTTGAATTAAATAGTAAAGAAAATATCATGTCGGGTATCAACAGAAGGGATAGATCCCCCTCGGATGAAAAACATGGAGTATGAGGTTGGAACATAGTCCTCGGCGGTGAAAGGCCATAAAAGTGTATGGGTTTGCGGAGCTCGCGTTGGAACACTAAAAATCCGCTACCCACAAAAAGGCACATGGTTTTGAATATAAAATGATCATTGTGATGTATCATCCAAAAAGCTTTTGGTTTATAAACAAATGAAATTTGTTTTGAAAAATGATAAGTAGATGTCTCATCGGAATGACGGTTTATCACACACGGACTTAGGCGTTGTGTGAAAGTCAGTGAGGACTCCGGCGCATGGTACATGATGGGTGGCATTACATTTAAATGAAAAATGGCATTAGTAAGGTCAGTATAAATTGACATGTTCTTATTGAGCGTGGATATGGGAATATTAATTGAACATTACATGTGCATAGGTGGGAGTACTTATTGCTTAGGAGGTATTCTCTGCTGGGCAAAAGCTGACACTCACCCTTTATGGGACCAGCCCTTTCAGGCTGCGGAGGTCGACAGGTGGATGAAACAGATGGGTAGGTGATTATGAAGAAGGCCGATGAAATGTGGCTATGATAAAATCCTTTTGTAAAAGTCGCGGAATATTTAGTTCTAGCATGTTTTGTATAAAGAATTGTAATTAAATTCTTTTGACTATTGCCAATATAATCGGGTTTGTGGCAATGGTAAGAGGGTCATGATTGGACTCTTACATACTGTATATAAGTGTAGTGTTCTCATAGTTTTAACTTAAATATGAATGAATGGGTCCCGGTGAAGGGATGTATCGAGGTGGTGCCAAGTAACTCGGTGTCCATGAGTAATTGGTGTCGGTCCTGTGCTAAGACTTAGGTACAATCGACCTAAGGTAGAAATTCCGTAGGTTGACGGCTAGTCAACGGGAGCCTCGGATTTTGGGGCATCACAACTTGGTATTAGAGCTAAGGTATACGAATACATAGGCTCGATGGGATGGGTTTAGACCATGCATTGTTCAATTTTATGAATTATTGTGTAATAATGTGTTACAAGTGTGATAATAAGTTACAAATTGTGGGAAATATATGCATGATAGGATGTGTATAGAAAGTGACGAACACTGGGGTTAGAGAACATAACCTTAGGGGTTTGGAAGAAATAAATAAACATGATAAGTTGAGAGCTAAACAATTATAGTGTTGGCATTTATGAACCACTTTAAAAAAAAAAAAATCTCTCAATTTTAACATCACGACATGTAGATGGCATGGAGTCGAGGCGGGAGACGTAGGGGTCGTCCACGGGCGATAGCCAACCACCGCTGTTTTTACCAACGGCCTTTATAGAGCTATAGTGGCTGGGTTGCCACCATTGTTTAGTGCAATGGGGGTCAGGGAGGGTCGAGTAACCTCCAGAGGTTTAAAGCACATCATCCTCTAACATTCATGGGATGAGGGGATCCGATGGTGGTTGACCATTGGTTCCGACAGGTCGAGAAGGTATTGGAGGCTATGGATATCCTGATGTGTTAAAAGATAAGACTAGATGCGTTCTAGCTAAAGGTGAATCAGTATGGTGGGATTGGTCGAGTCTCGAATCTAGAGAGCGATGACATGGGAGAGTTAGTGAGCTCTTAGGCGCGAGGGTGCACCCGACATACACTAGACATGCAAAGGCTCGGAAATTTCTAGAGTTGGGACAGGGAGCCAAGCGGTAGTACTCGAATACCTTGGCTAGTTCACGGGTGCTACATTTTAGAATGATTGGCCCATGACGGCGAAATGAGGGGGATTTGGATGGCAGAGTTCATCGGGCCAAAGGTGTGGGACTCCTCCTACGAGATATGGACTGGAGTAATTCGGGGACAAATATGGCCATAGAGACGGAGTGGAATGACGCCGCAGACATCGGGGATGAGGGTACTGCGCGAAGGAAGGAGTGCTCTCTCTTCTTGGCTGGGGAAAATGAGGACTTTTTGCTTCACGGGGTTTCCTGAGAGCAAGGCCACGATTACCGAGAGTGCAGGCTAGAGATCGATCATCCCCAAGATGGGAGACACTTGGGGCTCTTAACTGACCGAGAGGCGAGAGAGTGTGTTTCAGTGCCGCCAGAGCTGGACACTTGAGGGCCAAGGTTGCCTGAGGCGAGATCACGGATTATGGAACACCATACCAGGTCATCGGTGGGCGTGCATAGATGCGGTTTGTTCATCACTTACCCTTGGGCGGGGAGGTGATGCTCCGGTCCAGGAGTCACAGCCTGGTACCCTCTTATTTCGCGAGGACCAGACCCGCGTGGGCTAAGAGGCGTGTGTCGGTCGAGACGGGGGCTCTGTGGCAGGGACAGGGGACCTAGGGGCGTGTGTGTGCCATTACACCTGGAGGCGGGTGGTAGATCGATCGAGTTATTCAAGGTATGTTTCTTATCTACTTTATGGGTAGAATGCATTTTGATTATAAGTGCATCACATTCTATTTATCATTGCATCATGTGAAAGAATTGGGCTAGGAGTTGGAATATGGAAGATTTGTTGCCTGTAAAGCTCTCCCACAAGAACTAGAATTTGGTGTTGATATGATATGTACGGATTGTGAGTTAAAGATCCTCGGGATTCTGCGACTATGGACGAATTGGCTGAGCGTATGGGAGTTTGATGTCAATCCTTGGATGGACCAGTTTGAAGAGCACAAGTCGTCATTGATTGTGATCATAGGAGAGTTATTGCCTACACACAAGATGGTGTTTGTGTTCTATTTCAAGGGGATAAGCACGATGCTTTACCCCAGGCCGTGTACGACTTTAGGTGGCACGGGCAGTTGATGGGTTGGCTAGCAAGCCTTAACCTGGAAGACGAGGCAAGACAGGAGTTGGTTCTACCTCGAGTAGTTTGTGGTATAAAGGATGTTTCCGGGATGAACTACTAGGTTACCATGGGGATGTAGACTTCATGAGATTGAAGGTTACGCTGAAGTGGCTCGCGTTTATATGACTGCGCATAGGATGCTTGGTTGGGTTCAGGGAACTCAGGTCGGATATAAGAGTGGACAAGGATTTCATTAGACAAAGCACTTCACCTTGGGCGCTCCGGTTCTGTTTGCTAAGAAAAGGACAAGACCGCCATTTGTGCATTGAAGCTGACGGGTTGAGAGCAGAAGGGATTCTGATCGAGAATCGGTATCCCTTGTATAGGATTGATGAGTTTATTTTTATGGGTTGAGGGTTTTTGGGTCTACTCAAGATGAATCTCATCTTGGTTATGTCGGTTGAGTTAAGGAGAATTTAATATCACGAGGCCGGCGGTCGGGACATGGATGCAGAGCATTTGAGTTCACGAGTGATGCCCTTCGGATTGTGAATGTGCGGTAGTTATTTATGGATCTCATACGAAGGTAATTGAACCACAGGCACTATCCCCAGATCGGTTGTGGTAGTCTTCTTTGATGACATCTTGATCTACTTCAATGTTGAGGAGGAGCATGAGGATCACTTGAGGATTATTCTCCAGGCCCTCAGAGAACATCAGTTGTACGCTAAGTTCAGTAAGTGCAAGTTTTGGCTTACTGAGGTGAGATTCTTGGGACATGTAGTGTCAGCTTAGGTGTATGTCGATGTAGACTGGGAAGGTGAAACGGGTTATGAGTTGGGAGGCAAAGTCAAATCTTGAATATGCATTTTCTTGGGATTGGTAGGGTATTATAGGAGGTTCATTGAGGACTTCTCCCGATTAGCCACGCCTACGACGAAGTTAAGACGGAAGGAGGTCAAGTTTTAGTGGAATGACTTGTCTGAAGTGGGCATTCCGGGAGTGAGAAAAGAGAGGAGGCTTACTTCGGCTCTGTTTTGATAGTCCAGAAGGGAATAAGGTACACGATTGTCTTTGCTGACGGCGTCTGGAATGATGGAATGTTTTTGATGTAATTAAGGTTGTAGCTGCGTTCACCGGAAGTTGAAGAACTGTGAGGTACATGACATGGAGTTGGCGGCCATAGTCTTTGCCTTGAAGATTTGGTGCCAATATCTATATGGTGAATAGTTCGAGGTGTTCTCGAACCACAAAAGTCTGAAGTATATCTTATATAGTGGGTCCTCAACATGAGGCAACACAAATGGATGAAGTATCTGGAGGATTATGACTTCACTATGCATTACCATCCCAGTAAGGCAAATGTGGTGGCTGACGCACTTAGTCGGAAGTCATGGGGAGTACCTGCTAGTTTAGCTTCACAGGAGTGGCATATGCTTGAGGTTGTGGGATAGTTTAGACTACAGCACGGTGATCAACCTTAGGGTGTTATTGGGAGTTTAATGGAACACGCAGCCTTCCCTGCGAAGATAGAGTGATTGAGTCGAGTTTGATAAGGAGATATTGGCCATGGTGGGGCATGATCTGATGCAGTGTGAAGGCTAGGCCATTACACCTGCGATGGTAGTCTTGTTATAGGGAGCAGTTGTAGTTCCTCGAGTTAGCGATTTGAGAGAGGAGATCTGGGGTTTCATTACTGATTTTCTATGCATCCTAGGTGGCACGAAGATGTCTGGAGATCTTAGTCATGATATTCTTTGGTGGGATGAAGAAACAAGTTAGGAGTTTGTTTGATGATGCCTCACGTGTCACGGAATGAGGATGAGCGCGAGACGATAAAGACTCTCTAGCCATTGGAGGTAGTTGAGTGGAAGTGGGAACATATCACGATGGATTTTGTGACTCACTTGTCACAAACATCACGGAAACATGATGCAGTGTGGGTGATAGTGAACCCGCTCACCAAGTCGGCACATTTTTTGGCTGTGCGGATGGCTTTCACACTTGAGGAATTCTGCAGGTTGTACATATAAGAGATCGTTCGGTTACATGGAATGCCAGTCTCTTTTGTATGGAACCGGGATCCCAGGTTTACAACTCATTTTTGGGAAAGTTTCCAGAGAGCCATGGGAATGTGATTGATGATGACCTTCAGCATCATCCACAGACGAGCAGTGATCGAGACCATCAGTTTAGGGCATGCTACGGGCATGCGTCCTGGATCTCAAGGGTGGTTGGGAAGAGCATTTACCATTAGTGGAATTCGCCTACAACAACAGTTATCAAGAGAGCATACAGATGGCACCTCTGAGGCTTTATATGGGAGGCCATGTCGATCTCTGGTTTGTTAGACGGAGACCAGGAGAGATCACCACGTGGGGTAGTTAGAGACATCTTTGAAGGTGGTTGATATGGAAGCATTTTCTCCAAACCCCAGGCACATAGAGCTAGATAGACGGCGATGATGAGTCCTAAAGTCATCTATGTTTAATCCATTTTTCTGGCACAATTCTAGAAGTTTATGATTCATTTTAATGTTGAATTATGGAATATTCACCAACTTTTTGTTTTGTAGGTTTTACGTGAAAAAGAGAGAATTCGAGTAAGAAAGCAGAAAAATTGGCCAGAGCAGCAAACTATGTTGCGACATAGTATAATAATGTCGCAATAGAATTCCAATATAACCAGCAGAACTATGTCGCGACATTGATCAAGCAAATGGCAGTAGAATTATGTCACGACATTTCGAATCTTTGTCACGATAGAAAGAAATGAAGATATCAGATGAACTCTGTCGCGATAAAAGACAACTATTTTGCTATGAAAACTAAGCGAACAATGAGATAAGTTAAGACAAAGTTTGTCATGACGAGATAATTTCTATGCTGAAAGCGGACATTCAGTAAACCATGTTAAAGACTAAAGAAATGGAAATTTTATGTTGCGACAGAAGAAAACTATGTCGCTACACAACATTCAAAGCCAGGAATGGGAGACAAGAAGACTTTGTCACGACAGAGAAGTTTTATGTCGCGACAAAGACGACTATTGTCACAACAGAAGTTGAGAAGAATGATGAGAAGATTGTTGTAACATAGAAATAGATGTTGCGTATAATAAATGGGCGAGAAAGCAGACACATTTGCGGCAAAGGAAAATTATGTCTGCATTGATAAAGGCTGAGAATTGAGGATCTTTGTCACAATAGAAGTTTTAAAATCGTGATAGAAATGCAAGAGGAAATGAGATGAGCGAAACGAGTTTGTCGCGACAAAGGGAATAAATGTTACCTTGCAACAAGGATTAAAGAGAAGATTATGTTGCGACATTGGAAAGGAGTACGTAAGTGGCACGAGAGTTTAGTCTACGAGCAATGTAAAGACCAACACAACTAATCTCGATGAAAGAAAAAGAGTATGTATCGCAGAATAACAAATCCATCTCTTTACTGAGAAACTCTATTGCGACAAAAGACAACCATGTCGCAACATAAAATAGACAACATCAACAGAATTATGTTGCATTAAAGTCCAAATTATCGTGACGAATCAAAGAAAGTGGCGTGAGTCCAAAAACTCATGAAGTTTTAATACATTTTCTGAGTTTATAATGAGAATAATGATGGTGTTTTGCGAAGCGATAATTGAATCAACTTCCAATTTGCGAGGAAAATACGGCATAAAATCAAATTTTAGCAAAATCATAAGAAATCGACTGCGAATTTAAGTCAAGCTGGGCCCGAGTCGCGACGGGAAGTGCAATTTCGGCGATTCAAGTCACGACCTCAACAATTTGGATTTGAAGAAGCGAAGAGTGAATAAGTGAAGTCATTATTTGCGAGAGAAGTTGAGACAAAATATGACAGTCTAGAATAAAAGCTGATCAAATGAAAGTTCATGTCGCGACATCATTGCTTAAATCGCGACACCAAACGGAGATAAATGGGAGTCATGATACCACCATGAGTTGTAATGAGGCGACTACAAAGCCTGACGTGACCTTCTCAAGTAAAGGGAAGTCGCAACTAATTTTGAAAAGAAAGGACTTGATGTGTGAGCTTTGACGGTAATGAAGAATAACACGAGTTGCAGAAACTCCAAATCGGGCTGACCAGGAACTAATGAAGAAGCGAATGAATGTCGCGACACCACTTCAGTGCGGCGAATTGAAAGCAGCCGGTAGACATGGAGTCGTGACCTTTGATTAAGTTGCAACAAAGTTTTCAAAGAGGTTGAAAATAGAGGTCGCGGCGATTAGAGCAGAATAGGGCCTTCGAACGAATCGAGAAGATGTCGCGGCGTCCTTCGATGGTTCTGACATCGATTCTGATGAAAGAGATCCACGGCGATCCTTTGGTAGTGCGACATCCGTTTACCAAGGGATTATGGTCGCGGCCGTCCTTGATGGTCGCGACATAAGGCTACAAAGAATGGAGTCGCGACATCATACTGAGATCTTTGAGAAGACAAGTCCGATGATAGTAAAACTTCCACGACATCAAAAGAGCTCATAAGCATAACATTGAAGTCGCGACGTATGATTGAAGTAGCGACCTCAAAAGAGCTCACAAGGCAGAAAGGAGATGTCGTGACGTCATTCAGTTGTCGCGACATCAATTACAAGGAATGAAGGTCCACACGACATCAGTCGAATTTGTGTCGCGACATCAGATCCAGGGTGTTAAAGGTAAGTCGCGACCAGATAAAAACTTATGCTACAGACGAACAGAAAAACGAAGTCGCGACGTATGATTGAAGTCTCTACCTCAAAAGAGATCACAATGCATAACAGTGAAGTCGCGACGTGGAAGAGAAGTCGCGACATCAGAATAGCTCATAAGCAGAACAGTGAAGTCGCGACGTAAAAGAAAGGTCTCGACATCAAGTCAAGGTCGTGACAAATAAATGGAGTCGCGACATGAACAAACAAATGGGCCAGTTATTTTGAAATCCAAAAATAGGTGCATCGAAGTTAGGGCCCAACTTTCAAACCCTATAAATACGCAGGCGCTCGCGAAAGCGACTCTTGGCGACTCGAAGAGAAGTGGGTGGCCCAGAAGGCAAATTCGTAGTTTAATTTTATTTTCTTTTTCTTTGTTTGCTATTATTTTTAGATTAGATTAGAGTAGATTGTTATTTCTTTTGAATTTAAGATGCGGATGTTAGTTGTTGAAGTTGAAGCTGAATGCGAGAATGTTATTTTCTTCAAATTACTTGCACAGTCGATACGAAGTCGAACAATTTGAAGTGACTTCAGTTAGATCTCACAGTTAGTTCTTTGATCAGAGCTACCGTTAGTGTAATGAAGTAATTTAGAAACCCGGCTTAGTTGAATTTACTATGTTGTTAAATTTATCTTTTATGCGTTATCGGGTCTGCAGACGGACTTGAATCTTCACCTTTAGTTTGTTTATTGTCTCGATTCAAATATTGTAGTGTCTAAACCTTTTTGTAATAGGATTGTTTCATGCTGCGATTTCGGGAGGCCCTCGAGTGACACAGAGAAGGCATTCACGAGTTTTGAACAATATCGAGAAGGGTATGTGAACCTAATATTGGGGATCCTAATGGGCTGCATGGGATTCTAGCGATAAATCTTAACTACAAAGCGAAATCGAGAATGGAGTTGAGCGACTTAGTAATTAAAATGAGCAGAGTTCGTCTCGATTCGAGCCGGTAAGTTCAATCCCATGTTAGCAGGGGATCTAATCAAAGGAAAGGATGAAATTTGTTCCAATTTTGAGGATGAGAAACCGATTATAGTGTAAACCTGATGCTTAGCACATGTCTTAGGAGCTAAGGTTTACAGTCCATGTTCTGGGTATGAAGTATTGAAAAAGAAAAATACCCATAACAAGGCAACTCAGATTAAAAGTAGTTATCTAATCCTCTGCATTCGAGAGAAACAGGGAAGATTAGATGATGAAATATGTCATTAAGGAGAGATCCACATGGCATTACCTTCTTCCTTGAATGGATTCTAAATACGAGTTCATGTGAAGTAAAAACTGAGTAGTGCGGGAATTGATGTTTCTGGGTTGTATTTTCAATGCTCCTTTAAAAACAAAATGATTGGTCCTATTTCTTTAATTTCTTTTTTTTTTAGTTTTAAGCATTATTTCATTTTGTTCTAGTTTACATATCTTTATTCTTTCATTATTTTCAAGGTTGCTAGGAATATATCAATTTCAAATCATAGTCTAAATAGTATAGAGCTTGAGTAGTCAGGGTAGTTGATTGAGAATTCTTGAGATCTCTGTGGGATCGATATCTAGACTTAAATCCACTTTATTACTTGTTCGTCCTTGCGAATCATGGATCAAAACCAGAAAGAAATTTATCTAGTCTTAAGGAAACCATTTTTAATCAGTATAATTGCAAAGAAATATAACAAACATGTTTCATGGCATTATTGCTGGGGATTAGACAATAGTCCTTTGGTAATAGTGTCATAAATTTGTATATGTCTTTTGGTTTAGTCCCACAACCAAATGAGTAGCATGAAAGATATGTCGCGCGATGGAAGCTAACGAGCCGTAAACAAGAGTTAGGTATGATGATAACAACCATGTTCTTGACAAGAAATAACTTGTCCGACAAAGCTACCATTTTGGGCCATAAATTTTGGGATCCTCAATTTTTGCCTTGAATTGCGACCCATTATTAAAAATCTATAAATAGACGCATCTAGGGCACTATGCGCAGCTTCCGCAATTTCAGGACTTCTGAGTAGTTGAAGACTCTTTGTATATTAATTTTCTTTTATTTTCCTTTTTGTTAGATTTTGTTTTAGAGTAATTTTTTTTTAGTTAGTTTTCTATTGATTTTTGGGTTAAGTAATGAGCGTGTGCGGCAAGTGCAGGATCTTTTGTAAAATTTTCTCTTTCACTACTGTTTTGTTTTAAATGGATCTTGGAAAATTTATGGAATTCATTTATTTCAGCTTGTTTACAATTTCAGTGAATTTTCCTTATCAGTTAGTCACTGGTATGTATGGACCAATTTTGGAAGATTGAGCTCCCTCTGGGAATGGGTTGATGGTGATTGTTATTTTTCTGCCTGCAGTGGAAGAGCATATAGTTAAGAAATCTTGATTTTATTTGATTGGTATTATTCTTGAGGCTAGCGTTCCCAGAAGTACTAGTATCGTGTACCCAAAAACAAAGAATTGTATCTTGCTCTGATTTCCAGGAGGCCCTCTGCGTGACACAGAGATGGAGAATCCTGAGGGTATGGAGCAGTTCCTTGTGGGTATTGTAGACTAATACTTCGGAACTAGTGAACTCTGAAAGATTACTCAGATAGATCACTAACTTACTCATTGTGTGAGGTTAGTTGGAGGGCATATCGGTTTAATTGCTCAGAGGTTTCTCCTCTTTCTGATTAAATGATTATGATCCCGTGTTAGAATAGATCTAATCAAGGATATGGAGAATTTCATCAACATTGAAGGATGAGGTGCCATTTGAATTGGAGAAGGCTTGTAATATCCTATCTATAGGGGCAAGAATTCTTCAGTCCTAAGATTTGGGTGTGAAGTACTAAAAAGTAAAAATACCCAAATCTTAGAAAGAAGATTATATCTTACAAGTAACTGATTAGATACATGAGTCAGAAATGAACATGAATATCTAATTAGTGAAGGTATGGTTAGGGGAGAAATCCAAACTATACCATAATGAATCTTTTGACAAATTCATCTTTCCAACTAATGGCTTAGCTATGACTCAAAATGATGCAGAAATTGACAATAACTCAAAGTACTAAAAAGTAAAAATACTCAAATCTTAGAAAGATGATTATATCTTACAAGTAACTGATTAGATACATGAGTCAGAAATGAACATGAATCTCTAATTAGTGAAAGGTATGGTTAGGGGAGAAATCCAAACTATACCATAATGCATCTTTTGACAAATTCATCTTTCCAACTAATGGCTTAGCTATGACTCAAAATGATGCAGAAATTGACAATCACTCATCAGTCTATTTCCCAGTGTGATCTCACTCTGTGAATTCTCAAATCCACTTTTATTAAATTCTTTATGTATACTAGTGAAATTCTTTAGAATTATTTTATTAGTACTCTCATCATTTTGAAATTGGAGTTCAAATAGTAAGGATCTTGAGTAGTTTGGGTAGTTAGTCTTTTGATTTATCATCAATCCTCGTGGGAACGATATCTGGACTTAAAAATCCACTTTTATTAATTGTATGACATGTGCGCTTGCAGTGATTTAGACCAAACTCAATTTTTAATGAATTCATTTTACAAAAAGAACAGACACATATTCTACACAAAAATCAGTCAGACAAGTTTTTGGCGCCATGCTTGGGGACTTTAGTTAGTCTTGGGTAGCTGTGTCAATTACTTGGTTAAGCTGGTCTATACGAAAATTGGTCGACAAGTTTTTTAGCGCCGCTGTCGGGGATTGATTGATGAATTTAAAGATGAATATTCTAACCAAAGAGAGAATTACTAATTTGAACATTTTTCTTTATTTCATCATAAAAAAATATAATAATAAAATCACAAAAATAGTTTAATAGCAATAGCTAAGTACACTACTGAAAATCTTTTATGAAGCTTAAACAAATATAATTGTTTCCCATATATTTAATTAGATCTCAGTGTGTTTCTATTTCAAGAAGATTTTAAATGCAGAGAAAGCCAGAAGCAGATCTGCTGCCTTTGGATACATAAATTGAGAGAACACTGAGGAATATGAGGAAAGTTACAAGTGCTGAATCTACAAGTATGGAAAATCAAAGAGAAAGATTACAACCTATTCCAGAAGAAGTAGAAGCAGGTAAACCTCAAAGGCAAATGACTATGGAGAACTTTTGGAGGCCTATTATTCAAGATGAGTACTCTGCTGTGAGACAGCCTGCCATAGAAGCCAACAATTTTGAACTCAAGCTAGCTCTTATCACAATGGTACAGTAGCATCAGTTTACTGGTCATCCTAGTGAAGACCCCAACAAACATATGGGAAGACTTATGAGAATGACTAACACAGTCAAGCTGAATGGGGTAAGACCAGAAGTAATCAAGCTGCAGCTCTTCCTCTTTTCACTGAGAGATGTAGCAACAACTTGGTTTGAGTCAATGCCTATTGGATTAATGACAAATTGGGAAGAATTGGTGGAGGCTTATATGAGCAGATTTTTCCCTATAGCCATGACTTATGAAAGGAGAGGTGAAATCATAGTCTTCAAACAGGGAGAGGATGAAAGTCTCTACAATGCATGGGAGAGATACAAAAGACTACTAAAAAGATGGCCTATGCATGGAATAGACCTGAGCACTCAGATGGACATTTTCTACCATTCCATGAATTATGCCTCAAAGGGCATAATTGATGTAGCCTGCTGTTGTGGGGCTTTCAAAAGAAAAAGTGTTGCTGAGGAGGAAAGGCAGCTGATTGAAGACCTTGCCAGATGCAACTACAAAGCTCATTAGCTTGAGACGGCAATGACCCGAAAGAAGTGGTGTAATTGAAACATCAGGTAAAAGCACCATAGAAGCAAAGTTGGATGCATTAATGAACAAGCTTGGAAACAATGAGAGAAGAATGCACATTGCACTTGAAATGGGGACAGTAAATGAAGGATAGAAAAGAAATAGTCTTGGAGGGATCGGCCATGAGGTTCCTACGGGGTGGAGTAGGCACAGTACCTTAATGCTAATATGAGGAATTAAGGCCAACCTCAACTTACCCACTCACTACACACCAACACTCAGGAACCATGAGAATTTCTCATGTATGGAGGGAGCCTGACAAGTTAGTCTGGACGGGAATATGCAACGATATCGCCTCACTGCAGGTTCCCGACAACAACGACGGCAGCAGCGGGACGAGAGCGGAAAATCAAGGGCGGAGGAGATCTAATTCCTTTAAGGACCAGATGCTTGCTATCATAGGGGAAAATAAGAGGCTGCTAAACATACATGGGTTGAAGTTTGCAGGCTAGTGGCATTCCATGCAAACAGATATGTTTTGGGAGCCCGATACAGCGCCTGCTTTAAAGTCTAGAGACTTAGGTGGGGTAACTGGCCCTGTAAAATGCGGGAATCGGTCCAAGGATTCATTCCCAAGGGACACAAATAAGAATCCGAAGGATTGCATGGCAGTAACTCTAAGAAGAGGCAGAGAACTGAAAGAGAGAAGAAATGAGAAGAAGGAAACTGAGGAAAAGAAACATGCAGAAGTTGGAGAAGAATTGAGACGGCCACGAGTTCGAGGATTCTTTGAAGAATATAGAGGAATATAGAATAGAAAAAATGCAAGCAGAGACGGAGTTGAAAAGAATCTAAGGAAGGAAGAAATTAAAGCACAAATGCTCGGGTTCCATTTCCCTCGAAGGAGGCTACGGAGAGGCGAAAGCAGAGAAGCGATTCTCTAGATTCTTGAACATGTTTCAAGAAGATGGAGATAAATGCTCACACACACAGAGGCATTCGACTCGCGGGGGTACCTCACTACTTGCAAAGTATGAAGGATGTATTAATTGAAGAGTAAAGGTGTTGAAGGAGGGAATTAGTGAGCTGACGACGACTTTCTTGTGTGAGAAGTCATCAGGAAGTCTTTACTGAGAAAATGCAAGATCAAGAGGCAGCTTCACTTTATAGCTTGAAAATTTGGGGTGATATGGGAAGCGGCCCATGGTCTGGAGCCAACATCAACTTGATGACCTTAGTTATGGTTAAAAGACTCGGTATGGGAGAGCTTACTCACGCATTCATGATCTACTGCGGATGGTAGAGCCGGAGACAGCATTCCCACTTGAGACATTCTTGAAGAATCTTTAATCAAAAGTGGGAAAGTTCATCTTTCCAGTGGAATTTGTAGTTATTTTCATACGGAAGACAAACAAGTCCCATTGTATTAGGAAGGTCGTTCTTGAAATAACGAAGCCGGCATTGATCGATGTGAGCAGAGAATGACTCTTGGGGTTGAAATGAGGCGGTGCACTTTTAAATATAATCCGCAGTTTGAAACAACGAGCGGAGTTAATGATGAGTGTGAGATTGGCAGAAACAAAAATTCCATCGGTTATGAAGTGCGGCGATAAATGATTGTAATTTTTCGAGTTTAATGAATGAAATGGCGGATGAATTTCAGTATCTTGAGCATCTTGCAGGGTTGAATTTACGAACTTCAATTTTTAAATTAAAGAAGCGTACTCGGAGTGTTGAAGAAGTATAACGAGAAAAAATTTCGCGATTATGAAAAGAAAGCTATTTAAGTAACCTGAGAAGCTCAAAGGGTTTGATTCTAAAGAATTGCACGAGCATTTTGTGACATGCTTTTTGCGAAACTGAAACATAAGCTAGTCATCATTTAGGTCTGTTAATAGAGCTTGAATCAGCTGTTTGCAGATTTATAAAATGCTGAGAACGGTAGCTTGGTGATTCATTACCCGCCCGGTAAGAATTGTTCGGAATCGAAACAAAATTTTATATCCCTAAGATTCCCTGTTATTTTTAAGTGAAGTAGCCCCTACTGCCGATGTAGTGGTCTAGGGTGGGAACTTCCGGGAGATGGGTTTTCTTCATCGTGAAATGATTTGTATTTGAAGGCCAAAATGGTGAATTTTGGTTTGGATTGCTGGTTTGTTAAATGGTGGTTTTGGGGTTTAAAGCGAAAATAAGTTAAAATGAAAATGAGACTCCTTGAAGTGTTGAGTCAATGAAGTTTGGATTCTGGGGCAAATGAGGGTTTCAGGTGTGTCCTTTCCTCGCGTTGGGGAGGATGACCTCAGTCGCGTCTCCGAGCCAGGATCTTCATTTAGCTATAAAACCTAACCCAAAAATAATTATCCTTTGAAAAAATTTACTCAAGGCATTAATGAATTATAATGATGAAAAACAACTCTCTTGACTCACCGCTTTACAAGGGTCATAAATGACAATTAACAAACATGATGGATCTAACATTAAGCATCTAATGACCAAAAGATTATCAAGTAATAACCATTCAAAGAGTGAATCTAAGGGTTTGAAGCTACCTTAAGGAAACACCGAAACTTATGCGATGAGCCTGCATTTGAAAACCATGGAACCCTACGGCTTGCCTTGAGATCATGCACTTGGCTGACCTTCCTTCAAAGGAAGAAAGGGTTTTTTAACCAACATCCGCGGGTTGTGTCCACACCTCGAGGGTGTTTGGCAGCAGAAGAAATGAGAAAAAGGGAAGAAGAAGGTGGAGAAAAGGAAAGCGTGGGGAAAAACTCCCATGGAGTTACTATTAATGGAGAGAGGATGTCTCTTTCTAACGGTGCTTATCTGGGACACCCACATGGCCAAACCCTTTTCGAATTTTAAAAAAAAACCAAAACTGGCTTCCTTCCGCAGGGACAAGTTGGGAGAAAACAAAAGTGACAAGGAGTCAAGGGTAAGCGCGAGGGGAAGTCACTTGATCTGCGGGATAGGTGAACAATGATTTGCGGGATGAGCAGTGCGGCGCGTCGAGGAAATTCGCGGGGATGAGGCGATTGCATCACGAAAAATTTCTTTGCGACTCATTCTTGGCATGTTGCATGCTTCTTTCCTTTTTGGTCTACGATGCAATCTTGAGTTTACAGGCTAGAATTCATGTGCGGATTGACTCCAGCAATTTTGGCATAAATAGCTTGTAAAAAGCGTAAAAATTGCCATAAATCTGATCATTAACATGTAGGGACATAATGTGCCAATTGGGTTTAGTGTGTTGATTAGTACACAAAAAGTACTCAAAACCTGCACTATAAACGGGGGTTCAAAGTAGCACTTTTTGAGCACTAATCACACCCCCAAAGGCTTTCCCACACCATTAGCTAGTCCCTTAGCAATGGAAGAAGAAAGAGAGAGAAAGAGAGCAATACAGAACAAAATCAAAATTAATAACTCACAAAATGGTATTTCAAAAGGTTGTGAATGGGTAAATACCTAACCCTCCAGTGAGAATCACGAAACCCTTACGCCCGATAACTATCTCGAGAGGAATGGGCCACTATACAAAATTGGTATATCAAAAGCCTCCCTGCTGGTGAATCAACCGGAGAGACTTCCCACCACAACCCCAGTTTGTTTGATCAGTTCTCTCCAATAATAGCGCTACGCCCCACTCTCCAACCAGCTACTACCGCCACCTAGGACACTAACCAGCCCTAAATAGATCGGGACCCATTCTTATTCCACAACTCTTTTTGTGTTGTAGGGTGCAATCTTCGAAATCCAACCTCACCAAAAGTCCATGCGGAGATCTCGGGGTGACTCCCAACCAATTAAGGCTTAGGGCACCAGAGTCATAGGATCTTTCGACCACTAACTCTTAAGGTTTCACCCCGGTTTGGGACAGTTTGAGAAACTCCCGGCACCTAACTACGCTAAAAGCCTGCCGTCCACGTGCTTAGCGAGCACTAAGTCGGGTGACTCCCGACCCGATTGGCTTAAGGGCCTGCAGGAGGCATAAGGCTTTCACCATATACCCCTCGGACCGTGCTTGAGTTTCAAGCAAAGCGTCGTGGCTTTTCTATTCTCTTTTCTTTTTCTTTTTCTTTTTCTTTTTCTTTTTCTTTTCTTTTTCTTTTCTTTTTCTTTTCTTTTTCTTTTGGAAGACACATTGGCCTTCTTTCATGGATTTTCTTAACACATTAAAGGTGATCAAACTAGGGTAGGTTTTGCAAAGTTTAGGAGGTTAGGTAGTTTTTCAGCCTATTGTTAAAACCAGATGTTAGGTGTGGTTATGTAGAAATTGGAAGAAAAAGGATCAAAAAACGACAAGGGATTAAACTACTAAAAATAATCACTTTCGATTAGGCGTGAGGCAAGTAACATAAACTAAAGGTGGGCCGAGTGTTTCAATTTTTTCTGACATCAAGCCTAGGCAAGAGCACGAAAAATGGGGTGCAGTTTTGGTGAAAAAATGGATTTGTATGAAGTATAACAGCTTCACAAAAAGGAAAACTAGCAAGCCACTGAACACATCATAAATAAGACTTGCTGGTAATGGCTCATATAATTAATGCCACTTCCTTAAGCTAACTCCCCCGACCAAATGTCACATTGTGTCGCAATGGGGCTTGGATTAGGAAAGTTAGAAGAAGAGTGCATTATCTCTCTATATGATGAAATGTGCTCTTTTTTTATTTAAGAGACTTCATGTCTTTCCATTGACACGCCCATTCACTCCGTTTGGAGCTAAAATAAACAAGTTGAGAGAAGAAAAAGAGAGGAAAAAAAGTGACCAGTTGGAGAATTTTAAAATTACACCTTCTTAATAATTTCAGAGAGTCAATTTCTTTCTAGATATATTTAGTTCTACGCTCTCTGATTAATATTTCCAACGATTTTCCCAAAATGCCTAAAAGCGAGTTCGAATGAGAAAGTTATGGAGCAAAACAAAATTGGGGCTACTTGAAAAAGAAATTAGGAGGTAACTTACATGAAAAATTGACATGCGAAATTTGATTGCATTTATTTTTTAAATATATATATATATACTCATATATATATATATATATATATATATATATATATATATATATATATATATATATATATATATATATGACTGTGACATAAAGGCTCTCTTAAAATTGCGTTTTAAGCAGTTTTACCTCTGAAAGGGGTATTTGCAGGAGACTTATAGAAATTTACTGTAGTATTTATATCAAAGAGCCAGACAGAAGCCATAAAAAATAACTTTACAAGGAAAAGGACAAGAAAACTGGAAAAAATTGAAAATTTAAGCTAAAAACAAAAGATTAACTAAAGTAGAAAATCACAAAGAGAAAAAATTAAAAGAAGTAAAATAAAAATAACATAAAATGAAAAATGAACAAGAGTGGGGAGGCGTGCTCCCCCAAACCGAATATCTCTCTTGAAGCCTTTGGAGGCTCTTTGGGCCCCGGTGAGCTTTGCCAATGCGGAGATCGGGTGCTCCATGTACGAACCCGGCACGAGAGCCATCCGGTGTATGTCTGATGAGCGAGCAATGTGTGATGTGGTGACAAATGTTTGAACAAAGGCCACTAACTTCTTGAAATATTGAATAGGCAGCAAAGGTGGGATGGCCTTGGCCCGGCCCGACGAGGAGTTTTGAGTTGGGATTGTGATGCGGGTGACGGTGCCGGGCGAAGTCGATGGGGCGGGGTAAATTGTGCTCTTGGTGTTCTTCCACTGCTTCCTCAGTCAACAACGAGGAGATTGCTTCCTTCTTCTCCCATGGGTAGACTTGGCACCAATATGAGGATTCAATAATAGGCTATTTGTTGACCTTTGCTCCTCTACCATGGTGTCACTTAGGCACTCTTCCTCTTACATTCTGCTCTGCTCTTGATGAACATGTTGATGGCAAGCCTTGAAATTGATTTACGCGGATTTGTCAATTTCTTATCAATTCAGTTTTAAGGATTGTCAAATTTATGCTCCATTTCACTTTGAAGTCCATCAATTCTCTTGTTCACAATGTTTTCCATAGTGTCAATTTTCAGACTTAATTGAGCATTGATTGTCTTCTACTCTTCCACAAAGTCACCCACTAGCTTGGTGAGGTTCAGGATGGCTTGTTCCATTGGAGAGGTTGACTGTGGTGGTTGAGGCTGAGATGAAGAGGCATATGTGGATGTGGAGGAGGATCATACTGTGGAGATCTTGGATCCCATGATGAATTTGTGTGGTTCCCCCAACTAGGGTTGAAAGCATTTCCATATGGTGCATTTGTTGGAGGCACCATGTAGGAGGGTGCACTCACCCATGGAGGATTTCTATAGTCCCTCATGGACCTACATGCATTAGGATTTCTCTCCACTAGGAGCTGACCATGCTAATGGGAGGTTTTACGTAATCCCCTCGGTGTATGTATGCATTAGGGTTTCTCTCCATGATACTCTGCCCATCTTTGCTCTCTCCCCTCTAGGTGTTCCATTTGGTTCAATTCAAGTTCAGTCCAGGTTCCTGAGGGAGATTGACTTTGAGTAGCTTGCCTTCTGGATTTCTAATCCATTGGAAATTCCTGCAGTAAAAATAGGGCAACACAAAACAACACAGAAACAATCTACTTGATAACCTTTTTTTTTAATAATTGAAATGAAACTAAGAAAAGCGGCGTAAGAATACCAAGATGATAAAAGGGAGAATTCACGGAACTTGTGATGAGGATCATATGTGTTCCACGGATCGTCAAAAATGCACTTAGGCACCATCTAACGAGGCGCCATGTTTGAATTCTCTTGAGTGCAGTGGGTGTTCAGGTATCAACAAAATTTATATCACACAGGATTCCCTGCTGTAGTAACAAAAACTCTCTTTGCGAGTATAATTATAGGGTCGAACTTAGGGATGGGTTTTCTTCATGCGAAATGATTTACAGTGAAGGCCAAAATGGTGAATTTGGTTTGGATTTTCAGGTTTGGTAAAAACAGTGAGGTTTTGAGGGTTTAAAACTGAAAATAAAATAAGTTAAAATGTAAAATAGAACTCCTTGAAGTGTTAGGTCACTGGGGTTGGATTCTGGCGAGGGGTTTTTCGGGGGTCGCTTTCTCCCGCGTTGGGGAGGATGACCTATAGTCATCTCTGAGCCGGATCTTCATTTAGCTATAAAACCTAACCCCGAAAATAATTATCCTTTTGAAAAATGGTACTCGGCGAGCATCGGTGGTCTACGTGATGAAAAACAACTCTCCTTGACTCACCTTACAAGGGATCATAAATGATAACTAACAAACATCAATGGATCTAACATTAAGCATCTAATGAGCCTAAAAGATTATCAAGTAATAACCATTCAAGGTGAAGCTAAGGGATTTAAACCTACGCAGTAAGGGAAACACAAACTGGCCATGAGATTACAAGTGAAAACCATGGAACCTCAACCTCGCCCGCATCCCCGCAACCAAGAAATTCTTCCCCTTCAAGGAAGAAGGGTTTCTAGTTGTCCATCTGAGTTGTCATCCTCAAGGGGTGTTTGGCACCCGAGAAAGCAAAAGAAAAGGAAAGAAAATGGGGAGAAGGAAAGAAGTGAAAACTCCCATAATTTTATTAACGGGAGAAGATCTCTTCTAATGAAGTTGTTTGTCTGGGGCTTTTATAGCCAAACCCCTTTACAAATTACAAAAAAAACCAAACCTAAAAGCTATTACAAGGGACAAATTTGGAAGAAAACCAGAAAGTGACAAAAATGAGTCAAAAAGGTAAAAGGTGCAGGAAATCAACCGTGCAAGAAGAATGACCATAGTCGTTGTAACGAACATCGCACAGAGGCTGAAATTTCAGATGAACAAGGCAACCTCGTGAAAATTTCAAGAAGATGCGCAAATCTCGTGAGGCTGCGGTACTTCCTACTGTACCCAATTTCTTAGCATTTTCATCTCTTCTTTCCTTCTAGTCTCTGATCTGCAATGCTGAGTTTGATTCTAATTCTTCGTGCTTGGATTGACTCAACAATTTTGGCATAAATAGCTTGTAAAAACTGAAAAATTTGGCTATAAATGCGACGTATATAGCTTCGAGACCTTAAAGTGCCACCGGGGTTAATTATGCTTGTTAAGACAAAGTACTCAAACCCTATAAATTGTGGTCTAAAATAGCACTTTTTGAGCACTAATCACTTGGTCTATAGATGATCTGAAGGAATCAGTCCTTCTATCTGTATGCACAAGATCCTTTTAGAGGAGAATGCTAAAGCATCTATAGAACATCAAAGAAGGTTGAATCTAGTAATGAAAGAAGTAGCCTAAAAGAAGTGATCAATGGTTTAACGCAGCTCATATATGCAACTGCATGTGCCTCTGGGTGAGCCTGGGCCATGTGGTTCCCAAAAAAGGTGGATTCACTGTAATTAGAAATGAGAAGAATGAATTGATTCCTAAGCAAGAACTGGGTGGACAGACGGAGAGTGTGTATAGACTACAAAAAACTAAACATTGCTACCAGAAATGACCATTATCCTCTACCTTTCATTGACCAAATGCTGGACAGGTTAGCAAGGCACTCCCATTATTGTTTTCTTGATGGACATTCTGGTTATAACCATATTGCTATAGCCCTAGAGGATCAGGAGAAAACTACATTTACATGTCCTTATGACACATTTACTTTTAGAAGGATGCCTTTTGGATTATGTAATGCTCCTACCACCTTTCAAAGGTGTATGATGTTTGTGTTTTCTGATTTGGTGGAGGAGGCTATGGAAATCTTCATGGATGACTTCTCAATTTATGGATCCAATTTTGAGAATTGTTTGGAAAATTTGGAAACAAGATTAGAGGTGTGTCAAGACAAGAATCTAGCTTTAAATTAGAAAAATGTCATTTATACAGAATGATGTGGTATTGTCTTGGGACACAAGATTTCACATCTGAAGAACAAGCACAAGTTGCTATCATAAAAATCCTCTTGCCACCTACAATAAATAAGGGGATAAGAAGTTTCGACATGATGGTTTTTATAGAAGACTATGTGACTTAAAATATCCAAACCATTATGTAGACTGCTTGGAAAAGATGCAAAATTTATTTTTGATGAATCATGCAGATCTGCATTTGATGAAATTAAATCCATATTAGTCATGGTGATACCTGACTCGAACAATGAATTTGACATTATGTGTGATGCCAGTGGTTTTGCAATGGGAGCTGTATTGGGACAAAGAATTGAAAAGATATTCAAGGCCATATACTATGCCAGCAAAACCTTCAATGAGGCATAAGAGAACTACTCTACCACAGAAAAAGAGATGTTGGCTATGGTGTTTGGTTGTGAAAAATTCAGGCCTTACATATTAGGGTCCCATGTTATAATACACACTGATCATGCTGCAATTAGATATCTGATGGCAAAGAAAGATGTCAAGCCAAGACTGATCAAATGGATATTATTACTACAAGAGTTTGATTTGGAGATCAAAGACAAAAAGGGTAGTGACAATGTGATAGCTGATCACTTGTCTAGATTGGAAAAGACTGCTGAAAAGGAAAAGGAAACTAAAATAGCAGAAAATTTTCCTAATGAGTAGTTGTTTTTGTTATTAGTCCAAAAACCTTGGTATGCTGATATTGTGAATTACTTAGCTTGTGGAGTTGTGCCACCCGAGTTCAGCTACCAGCAGAGAAGAAAATTGAGAGCTGATAACAGATTTAATAATTGGGATGACCAACTACTTTTTAGAAGAGGAGCAGATATGATCATAGAAGAGGATGTATTCCAAATGTAATAAGGTGGTATTATGGAGAAATGTCATGCATCACCATATGGAGGACACTTTGCAAGAGACAGAACAACCCAAAAAATTCTCCAATCAGGTTTTTATTGGCCTACCTTATTCAAAGATTGCCTTGAATAGGTAAAACATTGTGATAATTGTTAGAGAATGGACAACATAAGCAAAAGAAATGAAAAGCCCCTGCAAGGAATCCTGGTGGTGCAGATTTTTTATGTTTGGGGAATAGACTTCATGGGACCTTTCCCATCATCATTTGGAAATCTATACATTCTCCTAGCTATGGATTATGTATCAAAATGGGTAGAAGCAATAGCTTGTCCCATAAATGATGCCAAATACGTTGGTCAATTTATACAAAGAAATATTTCTCGGGAAAGGCATTTGGAGCACTTAGAACAATCATTAGTGATAATGGAAGCCATTTTGAAAATAAAGTTTTTGCAAAACTCATGAATAGATATGGAATCAAACATATGAGGGGATTGACTTATCACCCTCAATCAAATGGGAAGCTGAAATTTCGAATAGGGAGATAAAGAAAATTATGGAGAAAACTATAAATATAAACAGAAAGACTGGTTTATAAAGCTAGATGATGCATTGTGGACTTATAGAACTGGCTTACAAAACTCCTGTATCGGGAATGTCCCTATACATTAGTATTTGGAAAAACCTTGTCATCTCCCTTTGGAATTAGGAATACAAGGCTATGTGGGCCATCAAGAAATTGAATCGTGGTCTTCCAAGTCAGAAAGAAGAAAGATTACTCCCAATTGAATGAAACTAGAAGAGTCGAGGAATGAAGCTTAGATAATGCCATAATCTACAAAGATTAGACTAAGAAGTGGCATGATCAAGATTTTGAGGAACACCAAAGTAGGGGAATGTGTCCTATTATATAATTCCAGTTTAAATCAAGCTCTGTGAAAACTAAGGTCAAGATGGAGTGGTCCTTATATAATAGTAGCAAGTACACCCTTTGGAGCAGTAACACTGAAAACTAACTCTGGATGTGAATTTAAAGTGAATGTCAGAGATTAAACCATTACCTTGGAGGGAACATAAATGAAGAGTGAACCAGATCCGAAAGAGAGGGAAGAATTTTTGTTTAATCACATTCTACAACAATGTCTAGCTGTGAGACATTAAATTCAGCAAATTTCTTAGGAGGCAACCGCTAAAATTTTAATTTTCATGGTTAATTTTGTTTGTTTAAATTAGTGTGTTTGAAGTTTAGCTTCAATTTTATATGAAATTTTAAGTGTTGTTTTTGCTGACTTTTCAGGGACTGTGAAACTAAATTAGAAATGGATGTCATTAGGAAGCACACTTTCTCAAACTGAAAATATGCGTAAAATTATGCATGGGAGGTGGGAGTATTCTCATTTCACTCTTCTTCATGATAATGCATAGTTGAAGCTCGGGGGAATGTACTTTATTTGGAGCAGAAAAGAATATTAGCTTTGTTTGTTTCATTTTTTTAGATATTATGAATATCATTTTCAGGAATTATATTGAGCTTAAGACAATGAATTGTGATTGTTCCTTTATGCTTTGAATTGAAGTTCTTAGATGATTTGATGTGTTTTCACAAGTATGTTCTCGACAGGTGAATGAATGCACATAGCTTTGAATGTTGCTTGATTAAAAAATTGTTGTAAATTGTGCAATTTTGAAAAATTTGTTTTCATCGTCGCGATATTACTATGTACTGGCTGCAACTAGTTTTCTTTGTCGTGAAAAAGACTCCGCTTTAGTCTTTGTGCTAGAGGAATTATGTCGCGATTACACCTCTTTATATCATTTAATAATGACTTATTCAACCTTTTGAAAGTCGTAGGAAAGTCTGTCGCGACACAATTTATCTATGTCGCAACAAAATTTTAAATAACCTATGTTTCTAGAAGAGAAAAACATTATCGCGACAATATTTTTGTATGTCACGACATAGGTTTACTTGAGCATCAAATTTTTGTGTTGCAACTTACTTTCTCTGTGTCGCTACATAGTCGACTTTAGATCCAGATATTGTAAGGAAGGTTTCGTCGTTAATGGCCATTTCAATGTCGACAAAGGAATGACTTGGTTATAATTAGGTTCAAAATATGTCGCGACAATTGTTTGCCTTTTTATATATATAGACTAAACCTCTCAATTTAACACCTATACAGGAGCCTTACAGTTTTCCCGAAGCAATGTCAAATTAGACTAAAGTTTCTAAAAATGAATAAAATTGATTTTTTCTTTGTTTTGGAATTATAAATGGGTTTAGTCTATAACACTCGTAAGTGTACAGGCTATACAAGCAGTAAATGGATGTAGGTTCGTATATCATTCCAAAGAGATTGACAAGAATTTGAAGTTCAACTACCCTAACCACTAAAGATCCATACTATTTGAACTCCATGTGAGGTTTCACTTAACTAGAAAGTAAATAATTAGTCCGAGAATACACTCTAAAAGTAAAAGAAAGTTCAAATATGATAATAAAACAAATAACTATATATATATATATATATATATATATATATATATATATATATATATATATATATATATATGTATGTATATGTATGTATATATTGGACTGAATCAATTCTCTATGAGAAATGAACACTATCAAGGAAGTACTGTGAAACAGCCAATTTCTGCACCATCATGCATTGTTACTCTGTTTAGTTTTGGATTTGGATTTGTCCAAGATGCCTAACAATGCAGTTGGATTTCTCCATAATTAACTGACTAGAGGTCCCTGCTTCTCTCAAAAACAAGGGTCTAACTAGTTACTTGTTTCTGCACAATCTTTACAAGATCTGAGTATTTTTCTTTCTCAATACTTCATACCCATTTCTTGAGACTGCAGATTTCTTGCTTCCCAAGTAAGGGGTTGCCGCGAAATTTCTACAACTCGATTGATAATCATCCTTTAAATCTAGTGGATATTTCCCTTCCTTGATTGATCCTACCAACATAGGTCAGGAGCTCAAATGATATTAAGGTGAAATCTCCTGATTATTTAAATTGATAACATTCTCCAACATCAATTTAAGAGAGTGAATTGGGAATTTATCAAAGTGAACTCTCAAAGCTCAATAGTTCTTCAATGGTAGTCTAACATACCCACCAAATGAATGTTCCAAACTCTCAGGAATCTCCATCTCTGTGTCACTCAGAGGATCTCCTGAATATTAGAGCATGAAACATACCTTGGAAGGGTATTCGATACTACTATTGGGAACAAGTCCATTCAATAACACTTCAACCAAATAAATTCCAATCCAGGTAATCCTCTCTCTAATTTATGCAGAAAAGACTGTAGCTAACAATAAATCCAATCTAGTGAAGTTGTGCTCTAAAGAACTGCATCACAATCTACAATGGAGCATTAATCAAATACACCCATAGTGATTGCAATGAATTGAGAAGAAATGAATTCCAGAATTTGTCTAGATTTCATTAAATTTAGGCAGTAATTGTAAAGGAAAATAAGAAATTAAATCAAGCTTCAACATTTCTACATAGATCACTGGTTCAGATCCAGAAAAAGAAAATAAAATAAAATAAAATAAAAGAAAAATATATTCTAAAATGTACAATGAGTCTTCTCACCTAAACAATGGGTTTCATGAAAAAGCTTGCCTACTTTACTAAAATCAGAACGCCTATTTATAACTCTTCATGCAACTGACCTCATCCAAGGTTCTGTGGATTTCCCTAAATAAATGGCCCAAATTTCTAAGCAGTCGCGATTGAGAAGCATGTCGCACATCATTTGCGCCCGATTTGTCAAGTCTGTCGCGGACTTGAAACTGGTTATCGCAACGCACTTTCACTTTGTTCGCACTATCGAAGCCGCGACCGATGTTTTCTTCGGGCCGCAACTTGCTTCTTTAGTTGCATTTGATTAGCGGTCGCGGCATGAATTCCTCATTGCGACTATGTTAGCTCGTCAAAGAATGAGAACTCTGGTTGCGACCTTTTTTTCTTGTTTTTTCGTAGAATCGTGTCACGACCAATT
The DNA here is from genome assembly GCA_016808115.1 of Tetrastigma voinierianum. Taxonomy (NCBI): domain Eukaryota; kingdom Viridiplantae; phylum Streptophyta; class Magnoliopsida; order Vitales; family Vitaceae; genus Tetrastigma; species Tetrastigma voinierianum. The sequence continues at coordinate 27,017 of JAEQBH010007031.1, forward strand.
CATGTCGCGACCGACTTTCTACCTTTACTGCATTTCGGTGTCTCGACCTCATTTCTATTGTCAGCCTTTTTATTCGTCACAACTTCTCTTCAGTTGCGACATCATTCCAGCTGCCTCAGCCTTCAAGCTTAGTCGCAGGACTCAGATTTGTTGGTTTGTTGCTTTGATGCGATGTGGACATATGGTCAATCATAGTTTCTTTAATAATCGGCACCTTATCGCGATCTTAAAAGTATGTCACGACTCATTCTTTCTTCCTATCCGCCGCAACCTCATTTCCCGCCCCACCGCCTATCTCGATTTTCTACTTCCGCCACTACCCGACCGTTTTCCTCAAGAAATATGTCGCGACCTCAATTCCATGTCGCAACCTAGCGGTCTTGCTTTCATCAGAGATTCTATGTTATGACCAAATCCATGTCGCGACACCCATTTTCGTTGTCACCATTAATTCTCGTCATAGCTCCCTTTCATGTCGCGAACTTAAATTGTTTGTCTGCTCATTATCTTGTCACATGGGGCTTGAAGTCACACTAATCGCTTCTTTTCCTTGTTGAAATTCCTATCACACTTTAAAAGCATGTCACGACATCATTCTCCTTATCCCGTCGCAACCTCATTTCCGAATTTACAACCGCTTCCTCTATCAATTCAAATTTCTTTTTCGGGTCGTGCGACCTAGAAAGTGTGTCGCGACCGAGTAGCTACTCTCTTTGCTCAGGCTCTATCCCACCGCTTAAATGTAGTCGTGACATGAATACCGGTCGCGAATTTCTGATCGAGTCTTCAACTTATACTTTGTAGCAACCTTAAATACTGGTGTGACCTCAGAAGTTTAGTCATCAGCTATTCATAGTCGCTAATTTCAATCATCCTGGTCAGAACCAGAGTTGTCTTCCTTCGGTGTCGCGACATGAAATCCTTCCTTGAAGCTCTTTTTCTATCTCAACAAACTTCTCCTTTGTCGCAACAGCTTTTCATTCAGCATAGTATGACTTCTGGCCGTGACTTGAAATTGGCTATTGAACTGCTTTCACTTCTGATCCTTGCTGAAATTTTCATTTATGCTATAAATTTTTGTAAAACATAAATTTTGTAAATAGTACATATTTCTGAATAAAAACAAGCAATTATATAAAAGAAACATATCAGAAAAATGTACTAAAAATGAATGAGTTTTTGACTCATCAAATTCCCCCAAACTTAAAATTTTGCTTGTCCCCAAGCAAAGAAAAGAAAGATTTGTTTGTCCTCAAACAATTGAACCTTATTTTGAAGGACATTTTTTTATTCTACAGCACAATCTTTTCTTAATTCACCCTTTGACTTGAACAAGAAGATTGTAGTATCATTTCAAACTTTGGTTTTCAATTGAGAAAAAGGAATGTTTTCAACCTCTATTACAAATAAACTGATGAACACTGCATGAAACAATCTCGCCAATAGATCTCGCAGAGGCAGTCTTCTTCCCGTTAAATTAGCACTTTCTGCATCTCCTAGAAAACTAGTCAGTCCCATAGGCTTGTTTTTCATATTGATCTCCACTAATGTAAGTAAATTCAAACTTCAAGCATCAAAGAGGTCTTTAGGCTTGTAATGTTAGGCCTGGGTAATCGGGTGGACAATCAGAAATTTAGGTTGCAAATTACCTATCTAATTTTCCTTTCTGTATAATGGCCTTCATCTTTCATCATTTTCCTTCCTTGTAATGTAAAACTCAAACTTGGCTTTGTACATCTTGATGTCAGGTCTTTTGGTTGCCACTTTCAACTTATCACTAGCTTCCTTTTTACCTGAACTTTTTCATTCGGTTTTTATTTTCAAAGAATCGAATAGTGTAATTCTGCCTTCAGCTTTCTATCACTCTTAGAGAACTTCATTACAACTCCCATACCAAATGCATTAGGGTACTAGGTGTTGAAACACCCTTACGAGCTTAATTGTTCAAGAGAGATAGGCCACAAGACAAAAACTTATTCCTTTTTCAACTTCTTCTTCTTTATCTCTAGTTCTTTAATTTATTTTTCCTCATCCATCCTTGTAATCCAAAAGAAATATATTCCCCCAAACTTGTTCCTTTCTGCACAGTAAACATTCTTATTTTGAAAACTGAGTAATTTGGGGTTCTTTGTTGCAGGATTATTGTAAGGGAGGGATTTCAGGTTTCTAATTGCTGCTATTTGAAGAAATTAGGCATTTTTGGCTAAAATCATGGAACTAGAGTGTATGCCTTTGCATATAATGAGGGTAGGTTGGAAAAGGTTCAAACTTCCAAAGATGGCTCTATCACTATTGTTTTACCTAGGATTTCGCCTTGACCACAATCTAACAAGTTATGTGACCTATACCCTTTGATCGTGTGAATCATCCTAGAAGATGTTCCTAATCCTCTGCTAAAGTTTTAAGAATTTTCTTGACCATGTGTATTGTTTTTCCAAGATTTGTACTGACTTACTATTTATACACACAACTTCAATCATCTTATTTGTTCTTTCAATCGTATACTTTTTCCAAATTCTGCAATTTAAACCTGATTCAAACTAAAACTATAACTTCTTTTTTCATTTCATTAAAGCCTACTCTTATTTCTCTTATAGTGTTGTTCTGGATTTAAACAGTGGTCATTGTGTCATTGTACAAATAAGGCTTGAATACATGTGTCATTTCGCATAAACAATGAATGTGACACAAACAACACAATTCACTTAATTAGATCCATGCATCCAAAACAAATCACTTATTCAGCAATCAGATTCCTATCAAACATTTCAACAATGTATAAGTTATGGTTGCAACATTATTGAAAGTAACAAACCAAATCATCTAATCAACAGAACAATTCACAAGACACTTTTCAATGAACTTATCTGAGCTTATATTAATGATGTAGAAGTACAAAGGGGAAAGAAAAGTAAAATAAAAAGGTTTCACTCTCTTATCATATTTTTTAGTATGATGTCAGAGATCTTAAGTCAAAGCTTGCTAAACATGGAGAAAATTTAGAGAAGGTTATGTCTGGTCTTTTCTTTTCTGAGGGTGTGGATTCTACCTTATCAGTGGAGATTAAATCATTTGTTAAATTCACAAGACTAATCAAGGTGTCTTGCTTCAAGCCCATCTGATTCATCGTTTTCCAACTCGTAGATGTTGTCTCCAAAGATGTCTCGATAAATTTTGGCTGGACAAATTCAAACTCATGCCGCATTTTCTTCTATAAACATCATTATCTCCCAGCTTTATCTCTATCTTCATCAACTTCCCAAACTCCTCAATCAAGCCTCTTACATGCATTCAAGGCTCAATCTTCTTAAAGATGTTACCTCCATCTCAACTTCTCTTTTCCTCATAATGGAAAGTAATTTTCATCTCTTCTAAACCGGTTGTTGTAGAAGGCTTCCAAACTTGCCTTCATCTTTTCTCCAATTTCTTTCTCTCTCCTTTTCATCTCTTCTCTCCATTCCTCCTCTCTCTGTCTTAGAGTCTGCTCCAATAATTGTTCTTTCCTCCTGAATTTAACTTCTAAGAACTCTTCTCCCCATTTGTCGCCGTTTTTCCTATTTCGCTCATTTCTCCATATCTTTCTTTATTGATCTCAGCATCTCCATGATTTCAGAGTTTCCTTCTCCTCTTCTGGAGCTTTCTACTTGCTCAGGGAAATTCTCTGTCATATCAGGATAGGAATGACTCAGAGGACTCATCCTAAAAGGCATCTCTTCCTCTTCTGCTAGAGGAATTTGCTCCGGAATAGTTTCCATTTCCCTATTACCATTTTCCTTAGCAGTCTCTGCTTCTAATTCCACCATCCCTTTCTGCTTTTTATTCCTGGGCCCCTTTGTTATACCTATAAGGGTAAAAGGAGATGCCTTGGGGCATGTTTCTTCTCCATCCCATGATCCTCTTACCCCAACCGAGACGTATAGTCTCGCCGACAAGGTAGGTGAGGGATTAGTCCTCTTTTGTTGCTTAGGTGGTACCCTTTGATCGATCCCTCAATTAAACCTCCAACATTCATTTTATATCCCTTCAAAAGGGCATATAGAATGATCACTGCTCTCTCTCACTACATGTAGATGTTTAGTCGAAGGATTATCAAGATGTAGAAGTAGAACCAAACCTTAGCTTCCTTAGTGAGGGATCCTATGTTGATAGCGTAGTGAGGGTTCTTCCTTATGGCTTCCCACTTCCCCTGCCCAACAGTCAGGAGGTCTATAATCTTCTCATGATCTGGGTTTTCTACCAGTTTCTTAAATTTGGAACCGTGCTTGAGTTCCTTTAGTTTGAACATCTCATTGATTCTTTTGTGCCCAAAGGGTACCCAGACTCCTCACACATATACTGATTCTTCTCTCATTCCCACCATGTTTGCATAGAATTCCCTGGCTAGAGTAGCGAATCCAAGCGCCGTGTGTGCACAGAAGAACCCCGAACCTCTCTTTTCTATTATCTCAGAAAAATGAGAAATCAACTTTCCAAAACCTCTTTCGCTGACAAAGCCCTTGTCACTAACACCTTAGTCCATAAATATTTAGCTTCTGCAGATACAAAATCTTTGTCTTCTTTTGATTCTCCCCGAGTTTATCTCCAATCTCTGCCAGGCCCTTTCCTCAACTAGTTCCTCCATTTCCTACTGGTTTTCTGGTTCTACATTCATCACAGTCTCAGATTGAGGTTCCAGGTGAACCTCCTCCACTCCTTGGCAATGCTCACTCATGAGCTCATTAATTATCTCTAAGATCCTAACAAAGTTTTGCTATTCGCCATGGGTGAGAGTTTGAATTAAAATTATTTTAGGTTTTGGTCTAAGAGAGAAAAGAAAGTGAACGATTCAAAGACAAGGGCTGAATGGAAGCTTGGGGAAGATCATTGCTCGCTGTTTGATGGGCTCAAGAGTTATTATCATTCCATGGAATGTCGTATCTTAAAAGCATGAGTCACAACATTAACCGTTTTCAATAAGTGCCTCATTTAATGTTGCTATTAATCTAAATCAAAAAGGTTAAAACCTATATTTATTAGACGGTCTTTCTTTTTCATTACGACCTTCAGTCCGTCAGCGACTAGAAACGTGTGGCCTCGACTGTAAATAAATTGATGTCGCAACCTATTCTTTCTTTTCTTCAAAGATTTTTAACTGACTCAACTCTAATGTTGCGACATGGAGCCGCACTCGCCTTTTTAAAACTCACACTGATGTCACACTCAGAAATTAATGTCGCGACCTTCACCCGCCTCGACTGTAAACTTATCTCAAGGATCTAAAATTTCTAATTCTCATGTTATCACTTTCAAAACCTCGGTCGTGACCTAGAAAGTTTGTCGCGACCGACCTAGAAAAACTCGGATCTTCATAAACACTTTAAATTGAGCAAGATTAATCTGAGAACTCTATTCAAACAAGAACCATTCATCCTCATCATTCAAAAGTTGTTCAATATAGATCATCAAATAATTAGATTCAACAGTGAATTGGAAATTCCAATTCCCCCAAAATTCAATCATGCATTCTTATTTAAGACAAGTTTAGGGAATCAGAATTACTCCCCCTTGTGGTCTTGTTTTCATTCTGGAAGCAATAAATAGAAATTAAGGTATGCATTAGCGCCACTGGGCTGCAACGGTAAAACACTTCTAAATTTTAAAAAGTAAAACAACACGTAAATTAAACTAGAAAATAAAGATAAAATAAATAAATAGACTAATAAAACTTAGAAAAAGAAATTGTTGTATGGGTTTGCCTCCTACAAAAATTTGCTCGGTTTGAGTCCTTAGGCGGACTTCTTGCTATGAATTTCATGTTTCAGCAATTTTCTTCCACTCAGAACTTGGAATCAATCATATTTCTTCCAAGATATTGCTTTAATTGTTGACTATTCACTTTAAACTCTTCTTCATAACTGGTTTTCAGTGTCATTGCCTCGAAGGTTGTACTTGCCACTACTGTATAAGTGCCACTTCATTTTGATTTCAGTTTGCCTGGAAAAAGTTTCAGTCTAGAGTTGAATAACAGGACTTGATCTTCTGTTTTAAATTCTCTCCTCAAAATCCTTTGATCATGTTATTTCTTTGTCTTGTCTTTGTAAATCCCAGCATTATCATAAGCTTCATTTCTCAGCTCTTCCAATTCATTCAGTTGGAGTAGTCTTTCTTCCTTAGCAGCTTTGAAATCAAAATTCAATTTCTTGATGGCCCACTTAGCCTTGTACTCAAATTCAAGAGGGAGGTGACAAGGTTTCCCAAAGACAATCCTGTATGGGGACATTCCAATGGGAGTTTTATATGCAGTTATGTATGCCCACAATGCATCATCAAGCTTTAGAGACCAATCTTTTCTGCTGGAGCTTACAGTCTTTTCCAAAATTTTCTTTATCTCCCTATTGGAAATCTCAGCTTGCCCATTTGTTTGAGGATGATAAGCCAAACTCATGATGTGTTTGATTCCATATCTGCTCATGAGTTTCTCAAACACCTTGTTTACCGTAGCTTCCCCTCCATCACTAATAATAGTTAAGGTGTCCTAAATGCGCTCAGAAATATTCCTCACCTTAAAAACCGAGGTGTAGTAGCATCATTCTTGGGGACCATTTCTTTTGCCTCGACTGTTGGAAACATAATCCATAGCTAGGAGTATGTATAGATTTCCAAATGAGGATGGAAAAGGTCCCATAAATTCTATTTCCCCGTACATCAAATAAGCGCACCCTGGGGATGTTATGCGAGAAGCCAGTTCATGCCTTGTCTTTGATATTTCCCATTCTTTGGCATGATCTGAGTTTCACCCATTCAAACAATCCTTGAAAATTGTAGGCGATAAAGCACGATTGGAGAATTTTGTGAAACATTTTGTCTTCTGCAAAGTGTCCTCCACAAGGTGATGCATGACATTCTTGTAAAATTTTGCTCTGTTCACTTTCTGGTACACACCTTCTGATGATCATATCAACTCCTCTTTTGAATAATAGTGGGTCATCCCATATGTAAAACCTGTTGTCAGACCTTAATTTCTTCCTTTGCTGGTAGCTGAATTTTGGTGGCATCACTTCACAAGCTAGAAAGTTCACGATATCAGCATACCAAGGTAATTGGAATGACAACTGAAATAACTGCTCATCTGGAAAAAATTTTGCTACTTCCATTTCTTCTTCTTTCATAATAGTCTTTTCAACTCTTGTAGTGATCGGTTATCACATTGTGCGGCACTTTCTTATCCTTGATCTCGGATCAAATTCACGTAAATAACAACACCCATCTGATCAGTCTTAGCTTAGCTTCTTTCTTGGCCATCAAATATTTGATTGCAGCATGATCAATATGGATGATGACATGGGACCTCAATATATATGGCCTGAACTTTTCACATGCAAATACCATAGCCAACATCTCCTTTTCAATAGTTGAGTAATTCTCTTGAGCTTCATTGAAGGTTTTGCTGGAATAGTATATGGCCCTAAACATTTTGTCAGCTTTATGTCCCAATATAGCTCCCATTGCATAGTCACTGGCAACGCACATAATCTCAAATTCTTTATTCCAGTCTGGTTTGGCCATGATAAGAGCTTTAAATAATCTGGATTTGATCTCTTCAAATGAATATTGGCAGGACTCATCAAAATTAAACTTGGCATCCTTCTCCATTAATCTACATAATGGTCTTGCAATTTTGGAGAAGTCTCTAATAAATCTTCTATAAAAACAAGCATGTCCCAAGAAACTTCTTATTCACTTGACTGTTGTTGGTGGCAGAAGAGTCTTTATAATGGAAACCTTTGCTTAGTCCACTTCCAGCCATGCTGCAGAAATTCTATGCCCAAGTACAATGCCTTCTGTCAACATGAAATATTTTTCCCAATTCAAAGCTAGGTTCTTGTCCTGGCACCTATGAAGTACTGTCCCCAAATTCTGCAGGCAATGTTCAAAACTGGATCTATAAACTATGAAGTCATCCATGAATATCTCACCAACCTCTATACTAAATGAGAACATAGGCATCCGTACTTTTGAAAGTAGCGGGAGCATTACATAACCCAAATGGCATTCTTCTAAGCAAAAAGTACCATAAGGCGTATCTGATAGTTTTCTCCTGGTCTACGAGGTGATAGCAATTTGGTTATATCCGAATATCCATCGAAAACATAAGTGAAAGGGATGTTACGCACAACGTCGACATCGTCCCGATGAAGGCAAGGGAAAATGATCTTTCCTAGTTGTAGTATTCAATTTTTTGTAATCTATACACACCCTCCCATCACATCCGCGGTTCTTGTTGGAATCAGTTCATTCCTTTGTTTCGATCACAGTGAATCCACCGCTTCTTAGGAACCATATGGTAGGCTCACGGGAGCCTGTTTGATATTGCACATAAATAAATCCTGCATTTAGCCATTTCGTTAATTCCTTTCTTGTATCTTTCATCACGAGGTTCGGCTTCCTTTGGTGTTGACTAATGTTTTTGCATCATCGTTCGAGGCGGGATTTTGTGCATGCGAATAGGACCGATACCCTTTGAATCTTGATTGACGAGAAATAAACTTATATATTTCCTTAGAATCTCCAATAGCCTTTGTTCTTCATTTTCAGTCAATTCAGTTGATATGATAACTGGTTTCCCCTTTTCTGGTTCTAAGAAAGCATATTTCATATGATTAGGCAATTCTCTCAATATTAACCCTTATGCACTAGTTTCTTGTTTAGTAGCTTTCTTTTCCTAGCTGCTTGAATTTTCTTGACTGTTTTCATTCAAACTCAAGACTGTTTCCATATTTTGCAAACTGGAATGCAACAGTTCATAATCAACACTCTCAAGATAATAGAAGTTCATTTCATTTTCATTGATCGAATGCTGAAGATTACAATCAGAGATCAAGTCAAAACTGATAGGACTAGTATTATCTACAGCATTACAATTTTCTGCATCAACATCATATTGTGTCAAGCTTTTGTTGAGATTGAAGTGCACTGCTTCATTTCCCACCCTTAAGGTCAACTCACCCTTTTGCACATCAATTAAGGCAGCTCCGGTTACTAAGAAGGGTCTTCCTAACAACAAAGGGACTTGGTTGTCTTCTTCCATTTTCATAACCACAAAGTCCACAGGGAAGATGATTTCTTGCAGCGGCCGGCCATCTTCAAGAACGCATACGGTTGAGCCATGGATATATCAGCCATCTGTAGTATAATTGTTGTTGAGATTGGATTCCCAGGCTCGATCTGTACCAGCGATGAGGGGCATCGAGTTGATGGCTCACCCAAGGTCACATAAGGCCTTCTTGAACTCATATTTCACGTAATTGAGAATGGTAAAGGCTGCACAGATTACTTTGTTTTGCTAGTAGACTTCTCGAATAAGCTTTGCATTGCAAGTGTGAGTTAAGTTTAATACTCAGCCTCTGACAATCTTCTTCTTCTTGCTTAGTATGTCCTTCGGAAATTTTGCATAATCGCATTTAGTAGGTGCCTACGCAAAGGGAATATTATTCTATTTTATTGAAAATTTCAAAATTTAGAAATTGATCTTCTTTCTTTGCCTTCACGAAGCCTCACGAAATGGAATTTGAAGGGTATAGGCTTGCACTTTCTCATACTGTTTTTACATTTCTTCTCGAAATTCAGTTTTATACATTTTCTTCTTTTGTAGTCCTCTGCAAAAATTACTCTTTCATCCTCTCTTCCATTTGCCTTATCTTCTTCTTGATCAGTCTTCTCCTTGTTTTCTACTCTGCTGCTGTTGCTCACTTCTTTCCCACTTCTCAGTTGGACTGCCATACAGTCCTTTGGGTTTTTCTAAGTGTCACTGGGAATGCATTCTTGTTTTGGATTACTAACGAGAGTCAAGGCATTGCCCAACTGTGTTCCAGTTCTTTAGGAAGCATTGGTTTTTGATTTATTTGTTATGTGTTGGATTTAAGAGCTTCCAACTCAGCAAATTTACGTTTCATGGGTGTGAAGCCGGCTTTGTTATCCACATGAGTATGGCATCGCTCCTCGACGACTAGGTCCTCTTCTGACCTTGATATTCATTTATTTGCTCTCCTTATTGTTGCTGCTGTTGGCACCTTGGTGGATGATACCCTTGCTGGAAATTTTGCCCCTATCTTTGTCCTTGTGATGCTCCTCCACCATATGAGAAGTTCTCATGGTTCCTCAGTGCTGGATTGTAATGTGTGGGCAGGTTGGGATTCGGCAGAAATGATGGCCTATCTATTCATTCAAGTAGTGGCCTCCTCGATTGCGCGGGATCTTCATCGGCTGATCCTGAAACACCTTCCTCACGATTCCACCTCTCTCTTGCTCAATCGTGGGCGAGAATGGAGTTTATCCTATTTATCCATCATGTGCATAATAGCATCTAACTTTGCTTCCATGGCAGTCATCTTGTTAAGCTCAATGACTCCACTCCCTCTTGCCTTATTGTAGCTCCCTAAAGATTCAGATGGAGCTTTCATATTGCCTCCACGGATCTTCTATGAAATATCACAGCCTCACTCTTACACTTCTTGGTTTAAATTCCCACATCCAAGCATCAGTGATACCCTTAGAGTATCATTCATGGAGTGAGTGGAAGATGTCCATCTGTGTCTTGGTCTATGTCATGCATGGGACGTCTCTATTAAAGTCTCTTGAGCCTCTCTAACGATTAATATAAGCTTTCATCTTCTCCTTATTTGAACATCTTCAGTCTCCCTCCTTCTTTCGGATGTGGGGATGGGAAAAAATGCGCGAATGGAGGCCTCGACCCGATTCTTCCCGTGTATTCAGACATAGCGGTGAATCAAACCAGGTGGTTGCAATATCTCTTAAAGAAAATGGAAAGAGTTGCAGCCTAATCACCTCTGGCCTTACACCATTTAACTTCACAGTATTGGCCATCCTAAGGAATCTGCCCAGGTGCTCATTAGGGTCTTCTGTGGAATGGCCTGTAAACTAATGTTGTTGTACCATGGTGATCAGAGTTGGTTTTAATTCAAAGTTGTTAGCCTCTATAGCATGCTGTCTAACTGCTGAGTAATATTCTTGGATCACTGGTCTCCAGAAATCCTCCATTGTGTTTGGCCTTGGGGCCCTCTCAGTTGTTATCTCATGCTCTTCTGTCTGACCCATTCTTTCATCTGCCATGGAATCTGTTTATGCTCTTTTGACTTCCTTAATTTTCTTAGTGTTCTTTCCAACTCAATATCTTGAGGAAATAGGTTTGAATCAGATTTCCTGTGCATTCAATAGTCTCCCTGAAATGGAAATACACTGAGATTAAATGAAATCAGTAGTATTGAAAATAGTATATCAATTAGGCTTTCTAAAAAATATCATTAGCTTATGCGGCCTCTTTATTTGTTAAAGCTATTTTTGTGATTTTTAAAATAAAAATATGTCCAAATTAGTATTTCCTTCTTTTGTCAAAATATTGATTTGTCAATTTCTTTCAATCCCCGGCAACGGCGCCATAAAACTTGTTTGCCTTTTTATATGTATAGACTAAACCTCTCAATTTAACACCTATACAGGAGCCTTACAGTTTTCCTGCAGCGATGTCAAATTGGACTAAAGTTTCTAAAAATGAATAAAATTGATTTTTTTTTCTTTTTTTTGGAATTATAAATGGGTTTAGTCTATAACATTGCAAGTGTACAGGTCATACAAGTAATAAAAATGGATGTAAGTCCAGATATCATTCCCACATAAATTGACAAGAATTTGAAGTTCAACTACCCCAACTACTCAAGATCTATACTATTTGAACCTCCATGTAGTGTTTCTCGAAACATAGAAAAATAATTGTCCTAAAGAATACACACAAGTAAAGAAAGTTGAAATATGATAATAAAACAAATAACAATATATATATATATATATATGTTAATTTAGATCAGTTCTCATGAGAAATGAATACTATCAAGGAAGTACTGTAAAACAACCAATTTCTGCACCATCATGCATTGTTACTCTGTTTTGTTTTGGATTTGGATTTGTCCAAGATGCCTAACAATGCAGTTGGATTTCTCCATAATTCACTGACTAGAGGTCCCTACTTCTCTCGAAACGAGAATTAACCGGAGTTACTTGTGTTGCGCACGATCTTTACAAGATCACGAGTATTTTTTCTTTCTCAATATTTCATACCCATTTCTTGAGAAGTACGATTTCTTGCTTCTAGTAAGGGTTGTTGCCAAAACTTCTGACTTGATTGATAACTAAATCCTTTAAATCTAGTGGATATTTCCGCTTCCCTTGATTAGATCTCAACTAACACGGGTTGGGGGCTTTCCCGACATATTAGATGAAAATGCGGTTATTTAAATTGATAAATAATCCCCTCCAGCATCAATTATGAGTGAATTGGGAATTTATCTAAGTGAACTCTCGAGCTCGATAGTTCTTCAATGATGATCCTAGCATACCCACGAATGAATGTTCTAAACTCTCGGGAATCTCCATCTCTGTGTCACTCGGAGGTCTCACGAGATATCGGAGGCGGGGAAACATGCCTTGGAAGGTATTCGATACTCTTGTGGAACAAGTCCATTGATAACACTTCTACGAATAAATTCCAATCGGAGTAGTACTCTCTCACAATTTATGCGAGAAAATCTGTAGCTAACAATAAATCAATCTAATGAAGTTGTGCTCTGAGCGCATCCTGATCTGATGGGCATTGATCAGATACACGTAGTGATTGCGATGAGGCGGGAAAGAAGCAGATTCGAGAATTTGTCTAGACCATTAAATTCAGAGCGTAATTGTAAAAGAAAATAAGAAATTAAATCCAGCTTCAACATTTCTACATAGATCACTGGTTCAAATCCAAAAAAAGAAAAGAAAATAAAATAAAATAAAAGAAAAATCTATTCTAAAATATACAGTGAGTCTTCCTTGTCCTCCCAAACAATGGGTTTTAGGAAAAAATGGAAGCTACTTTACTAAAACTGTATACGCCTATTTATAACCTTCATAAATTGGACCTGATTCCAAGGCTCCAAGTGGATTTCCCTAAAATAAATGGCTTAGCTCTGTTTAGGTGCATTTGCACAGGAAACATCGCGACATCATTTCTTTCTGGATGTCGAGTCGCCATTGACCTCCCGAGCGAGCCATGACACTGCTCACTTTGTTTTTGCAATTGTTGAGCTGCGACCTAATTTTTCTGTTGAGACTTGTTTCTTCAGTTGCATTTGATTAGTGGTCACGACATGAATTCCTTGTTGTGACCATGTTAGTTGTCAGTAGTGAGAACCTTGGTTGCGACCTCCTTTTCTTGTTTTCAGGAATTGGTGTCGCGACCTCAATTCGATGTCGCGACTTGACTCTTTCTGCCTTTACTGCATTTCGGTGTTGCAACCTCGATTCGATGTCGCGACCTCATTTCTATTGTCAGCCTCTTTAATTCTTGGTCACAGCTTCTCTTTCATGTTGCAACATCATTCAATTGTCTTGAGTCTTCAAGTAGGTCGCGACTCAGATTTGCTGGTTTGCTTGCTTTCTTGTCGCGACGTGGACATATGGTCGCGACCAAGTAGTTTCTTTAATCCAACGCAATTCACGTGGAGCCTCAAAGGTATGCCGACCATTCTTTCTTCCTATCCAGTCGCAACCTCATTTCTCAGTCTCAACAGTTTCCATTCAATTTTCTATTTCTGGTCGCGACCTGATTGTTCTTCCCTTTGTTGAAATATAGATCGCGACCTCAATTCCATGTCGCGACCTAGCCTTCTTTCTTTCTATTGCATTCTATGTCGTGACCTCAAATCAATGTCGCGACACCATTTCTATTGTTAGCCACTGATTCTTGGTCAAAGCTCCCCTTTTCATGTTGCGACTTAAATTGTTTGTCTATTCATTATCTTGTCGACGTGGGATTTAGGTCGCGACCTAATCGTTTCTTTTCCTTGCTGAAATTCCTCTCGCGACCTTAAAAGCATGTCGCGACATCATTTCTCTCCATTCTGTCGCAACCTCATTTTTGACTCATAACAGTTTCTCATCAATTTAGCTTCTTTTTCTGGTCGCGACCTAGAAAGTGTGTCGCGACCGAGTAGTTGCTCTCCTTGCCTAAGCTCTTATCCCAGTTGCTTAAATGTAGTCATGACATGAATACCTGGTCGCGACCTTGATTGGAGATTTCAACTTATACTTTTGTCGCAACCTTAAATTTCATGGTAGAGACATTGTAAGCTTAGTAATCAGCTATTCATAGTCGCGACCTCAATCATCTGTTGCAACCAGAGTTGTCTTTCTTTCGGTGTCGCGACCTCAGAATGGTGTCGCGACGTGAAATCCTTCCTTGAAGCTCATTTTCTGTCTCAGCAAACTTCTCCTCTGTCGCAACAGCTTTTCATTCAGCATAGTATGACTTTTGGTTGCGACCTGAAATTGGCTATTGAATTGCTTTCACTTCTGATCCTTGCTGGAATTTTCATTTCTACTATAAATTTATGCAAAACATAAATTTGGTAAATAGTACATATTTCTGAATAAAAACAAGTAATTATATAAAAGAAACGGATCAGAAAAATGTACTAAAAATGAATGAGTTTTTGACTCATCAACAGTACCATTTTAAGTCGCGACATAGAATTAAAAAGGATTAAACCCTAGGCTAGTTCTTGTCGCTACATTAATGAAGGTACAACCAATAGTGAGCCTATAAATAGATCATGTTTGGAACCTGAAAAGGCACTTGCCTCATTAAACCATCAAACCACTCACTCTCGTTTTCCTTAAATCTCTTCCCCTCATTTGAAAACCACAGATCCAGGCCCTTTTTGTGATGTTTGAGCTACGAACTGATTAAGCCTAAACGAAATCATGGAAGAGTATACAGAGAGGGAGGAAGAAACAGTTCAAGTGACTCAAGTAGAAACAGGGCAAGAAAAATAAAGAGATGAAGTAAGAGCAGAGCCTAAGCAGCCACTGGAAGAATCAAGAAAAAGGAAGAGAGGAGCAGAAAGCAGTGGAGAAAAAGCAAGTGACTAGGTCTCAGAGCAGGCTTATGTCGCTTAAAGGGATAAATTACAGCACAGAGACTTCATAGGAGAGAGAGATTTCAACAAGTGTTTTTCCTCCTTCCAAGAAATCATTGAGAGCAAGGGATGGCATTTATTATGTGAACCTGAGCTCCTGATTGCGTAGATGTGGTGAAGGAGTTCTATCTTAACATGGTAGGTGAATCAGACGAGTCTATGTTAGAGGGAAAGGGATATCCTTCAGTAGAGAGCAGATAGACCAAACATACAATCTTCATGAGAGGAAGAATGGGTCAAAGTTCAAGAAATTGGTGAAGGAACCCGACTTTCAGAAGATTGTAGACTTGCTGATTGATGGCAAGGGAAAGTGGAATGCCACCAGGAAAAACCCACACGAGTCCATTGTCGAAGGAACATTGACTGAACAAGCAAAGGTGTGGTTCTATTTCTTATGTTCAGTCATTTTACCTTCCAAGCACTTGTATGCGAGTGAGGAGAAGGAAGCGGAGTGTTGTGTATGCCATCCTAAAGGCTCTGAGTTCGACGTGGAAAAATTATAGAAAACTCAATTCAGAGTTATTACAGAGGAGGCTACAAGGGGCTGATTCCACACTCGGTGATTATCACTAGGCTTTGCATCCTAGGTGGTGTGGAAGGAGACTGGGAGAAAGAAGAACATTGCCCCAGGACCTCACCCCTGACACTGACAAGAATCACTAAGGGGCCTAAGAATAGAGGTAGGGAAAGAGAGGCGAAGTTGTAAGAAAGAAGAACATTGAGAATTAATCCAAATGTAACTTGAAAGTGAAGCTCGGAGCAAGAGCGGGGTGGTGATGCCCCAATCTAACCCTCTCCACAGGATGTGAGACGAAGCTCATCGAGGCAAGTTGGAAGCTTAGAGCATCAAAAACAATCTTTGAATTTATGAAAATATTAAAAGACGATGGTCGACCATTAAAGTCCAAACTTATTCGGGAATGAATACATGGATGCGGGTTGAAAATATCTCAGGAATATGAAGGAAGCACTTTCGGTAGGAGATGAAGAATGGAAGAGCGGATGGGAAATAAGAGAGCGGGAACTAGAGTGAAAGCTTAGGAAAGAGAATATGCCTTCATCTCAGAATTAGCTCGGGAGGATCTTGAGGCTAATAAAAACCTCTAATGAAGAGAAGGGGGAGGGACGCCATGGAGAAGGGCACCTTTGCGAAAGGCGGATGCTTTTGGGTATATGTGCAAGGAACATCAAAAGGAAATAAGACTTCTGATAGAGAAAAGGGACAAGGAATTGGAGGGCACCCTAAACTATAGGGAAAAGTTTTGGAATGGAAGCTTAGATATGGTTAACAACAACCTGTTAAAGATGTACTTTGGCCAGGGTGAGTTTGAGGGAACCTTGAACTCTATTGGGAAGAGACAAAATGATCTTATCAAGCAAATGGCCCTTTCCATGGAGTGGTCTACATTCAACAAAAGTGAAGAAGGTATTAGATCTGCGGCCTGAGGATTCGATTCCTAAGTTCTCACCTTCTACAGCTGGTTACAAGTATGAACTAGTGAATCTGCATTCCTCCCATAGGCATGAAAGAAGAAGAAAATAGCTCACCCTACTCTTCATTCCCATTTTCCCTCTTTGTACCTAATCGCTCATACTTGAAAAATTGAATAAAAAATTTCCTTTGTAGAAATTGGTGTCCACTCTCATTTTTCATTTCTTGTGTGTCTTATTTGTATTTTCTTTATTTTACTTTAAATAATTTAAATTTGATGACTGTTAGTGAATGGTTTTGTTAAATAATAGAGATACCAAATTTCTTGGGTTGAAACACTTGATTGCTGTGCATTGTTTGGTATAATTGAATAGACTGTGGAATTGAAATGTTGTTCTGTTAACTTCATCTGAATTGAATGGTTAATTTAAATGAGCTGTTAACTTATAAAAATAGCATAGCAACATATCCGGGAACTAAACAAGATTTGGATAGATGAATTGGGGTAGGAATAAATGAAAAGGAAAGTTTTAAGGTTATTGATGAATATGTTGAACTTCAAGGATAAGGAAGATTGTAACAAATTGATGGAACAAATAAGACTTGTGATTATGTTTTTGTAAACAGTTTAGTTATTATGAATCCTGATAAACACTACACATGGTCAAAAGTATCTCTGAAACAAATTATGCTAAAGATTTGTTACATCTTCTTGGATCTATCACAGTTAAATCTCCAAATGTCCTAGAGCTTGTTAGATTATTAGTCAAGGAAAAATCCTAAGCAATATCACTAACAGGAAATGATATAGGTCATTCTTGGAAGTTTGATCATTTCAAAGCCTACCCTTATAATATGCATAGGCATACACATTAGTTCCTCATTTGAGCCAATAGCTAATTTCATCATCAACCAGCAAATGAAAAGCGAATTCATCCTTGAATACTAATCCTCACAATTAAGAACTTTGGTTGCTCAGATTACATGACAAATACAACAATAATAGAAGAGGACAAGTTTGGGGGAATATTATTCCAAATTGAGAAAAAAGAGCTATGAAAAGAAAAGTGTCAAGGTGGAATAAGTTTGGTCTTGCAGCCTTCCTCCTTGGAACAATTAAGTCCTTAGGGGTGTTCAACATCTAGTACCCAAATGTCACTGGTATGGGAGTTACTGACACAAAGTTCGTTAAGGGTGAATTAGCTTAAAAGAATGAAACATTGTATTCACAAAACCTTGATGGAAAATGAAAGTGAAAAAGCTGAAGATAGGAATAAAAACGTAGATGCAGATGTGGCCAAGAAAAGCACCAACATAGAAAGTATGCAAAAGAATGCACCGAACCAAATAGGAGGATAGATAGATGACTGATGAGTGTAAAACTCATCTATGTTTTGATTCGTTCTAAATTATTTGACGATTTATATCGTATTCATTGCAAAAATCATAACATTTCCTCGTCTGGTTTTGAGTTTTGATGGAAGCGAAGTGATTTAGTAAGAAAAGATGCAAAATGTTTCTAAAAAGAGAGTTAATCGGATGTCTCACAGTGCGTCATTGAGAAGATCAATTTTTTTGTATCCTTTGGAGCATCAAATGGTTCAAATCTACTCATGGTTACATTCTACATTCAAAGAGCTTTCAGCCGACCTCATAGTATGCAATTAGGAGGTTTAAACGAAGAGTTATGTCGTTATGAGTTGGAGAAGAGAAAAGCAAAGTCAGCTACTTGATTTATGTGAACTAAGCTGGAGTGTGAGCTTCGCAGCGACAAAACGAGATTTGTCATAACAAAGTTAGTAACAAACTTTGTTGTGACCATGAGGATTTGTCGCGAAAAAGTTAGCAACAAACTACATCATGACTAATATATTTTGTCACGACAGGGCCAGTGAGCTGCAGCAATAGCAGGATTTTATCATGTGAGTTAGCTAACTTTGTCGCAACAAACCTAGTTTTTTCGCAACAAAGTTAGCAACAAACAGTACTTGCCAACCTGGGTACATCGAGATGAGTTTTATAGCAGACTCTGTCGCGACAAAATCAATTTGTCTGACCGAACTTAAGACAAAGCGGTGGGCGCTTTTTTTGGCGAAAACTCTTTGTTTGGTACATTTTCAGCCAATTTTACCTTAGAATCTATAAATCTTCGTTTTAGGTTTTTAGAGCGACGAGGAGGTGGGAGAACACCTCTCATGGGGACTAATGCAAACTACTGGAAATTTTTCTTAGTTTTGTTGCAAATTTTTATTTTTAATAGATTTTAGAGTAGTTTTAGAGAATTTTTATTTATATTGAAGAGATTTCGGTGGTATATAACAGAGATTCAGATTTCATTACTGTTCAGATTAAGATTGAAGCTAAAATAGGGATTTTTTCTCTCACTCCTTGTCTCTTGATTTCTTTCTTCATTTTCTTACTTTTTGTTTGATTGGTGATGATTGGAATCTAGTAATGGAACATTAAACACCCTCTAGAGGTGGGGATTAATTGTTGAACATTCAGATTTGCAGATTCTCAGTTATTTTGTGGGTTTGAAGACTGAATTTATATAATTGGTACTATTCATATAATTAGTTGTTTGGAATATTAGTAGCTTATACCCAAAAAAGAGTTGTATCTTTGCTCTGATTTTTAGAAGGCCCTCTGAGTGACACAGAGACGGAGATTCCTAAGAGTAAAGAGCAGTAACTTTGGGGTATGTTAGACTAATATTATGGAACTAATGAACTCTAAAAAATTACTTTGATAGATCCTTACAATTTACTCATGGTGTGAGGATTAGAATTAGATGATGTATCAGTTTAATGACTAGGAGTCTCACACTCAAATTGATAGAATGATCTTGATCCGTGTTATGATGATCTAATTAAGGAAATAGAAAATTTTATTATATTTAAAGGATGAGATACCAATTAGATTGGAGAAGGCTTACATAATCCTGTCTATTGGGGTAAGAATTCTTTTGTCCTAAGAAATTGTTGTAGTATTGGAAAGAAAAACAATCAGATCTTAAGAGGAATTGATTTTCTGGTAACTAATTAGACTCATGTACGCGAAAGGAATGTGGATCTCACAATTAATGAAATGTATGGTGTTTGGAGAAATCTGACTATACTACGTGCTCTTGGACGATAGGCGTTCAACTGCAAATGTTGTGCTTTTCAATCTGTTGTTTTGTAAATAATTATCCCCATCTAGTGCCCTCTCTTCATACCTTTTAGAATTAAGTAGAGTTTTTATTTGGTAGATTTTAAGGATTAGTTTTAAAATCGGTTTTGTTTCCAATTAAATTGATTTTATTCCACATCCTATTTGATCGCCTAAATAGTGAAGAGCCCGCCTCAATCGAGGAGTGATCAAATTCGATTATAGAGAACCTCGATCATGTAGTGCGATATACGAACTTTAGAGTCCACTTTATTGATTATATGACCGTGCACTTTTGTGAAGGGTTGAGTTTGATAGTACTTTTCATTTCAGTTTTTGAGTATACTTACTTTTGTTTCTAATCAGTTTTTGAGTATTTACCACATTCACTCCCTTGGCCATATTTTCATATATACATCATTTGGTGTCAACAAGTTTTTGGTATTGTTGCTAAGAACTTTAGTTTAGCCCTTGGTAACCTTGTCGGAAAATTGGTCAACAAGTTTTTGGCGTCGTTGCCGGGGATTGGCACGGTTCACTTTCTCTCATTGGAAGTTGACATTTTGAAGAATGGGTGATTTGCTAATTTAGGAAATTTTTATTTTAGTTTTTATTTTTGGTTGTGATTTGTTTCTTAGTTATTTTTTTATTAGTAATTTATATTTTATTTTATTTTTTGTTTTTCTTCTTATTTGTTGGTACTTATGGAGGAATATTCAAGAGAAGATAGACTTGCCTCCATAGAAGCTAAACTTGACTTCCTTATTCATCATTTGGAACCAAGAATTCACAATGACTCACTCATGGAGCAGGTATTGCCTTATCAGAGTTCAGGCCATTTCAAAGAGGAAGAAGAATTGTATGTACATTAGGAAGCGATTTTATCATGGATGAACGAAGGTGTCTTCATGAGCATAATTTCAAGAGATTTAGATGCCTTCCCAGTGAAACATTTAGTATTAGATTGAAAAATGTAGAAGCTGATAAGACAGTTAGTCGACACTGAAGGAAAAATTCTCCAGGACCTCTCTTAGTAACACTTTCCAAATCAGTAGATAAGTGATACTCCTTTGAAGCAAATGTGTGAAATTTCCTATCCACGAAATTTGCGGAATAAGGTATGAAGTGGAAATTGAAAATGACTCTAAACAACTTAGAAGATGAAAAGGTGTAGGTGGATAAATTGAAATTTGAAGAAGAAAGTCGAGTGGTGACTATTGACGTCGCTGTGAGATTGACACATTTACCTTCCCCATGGATTTTTTGTGAAGCAGGGCATTAAAGGGGATCTAAAGAAATTTGAAGATATTAAGAGTACCTTCTTTCCTCAAGCTGACATGGATTGACATCGAGGGAACTCACCTTGCTTGTGGGTAAGGAGAAAGCAAAGTTCAATCTTCACCCGACCATTACACCCAATGAACAGAAAGAGCAATGTGTAGAAAATTCTACAGCTTGCTTCAATCAAAAGGGCACGTGTTTGTTGGTCGTAAGCATAAATGTTTTTGCATCTCCATCACATAAAGGGGACTATTTTGAAGAAATTGTGGTTGAACCACCAGCCACAATTAAATGGGATTCTGAGTTTCTTTCCCCTCTTCAAAGTCTGGAAGAAATCATCCTTAAGTTGAATGGTTGTGAAAAGAAAGTGTTGTCCAAGATGGATGATTGGTCAAATGGAAGCACTAGTACTTTTCCAATGAGTCTAGTTGGACTCACAGGAGGCGAGCTGTAGGAGGCAGCGAGCTAAGTAAGAAGGATTCTATCCACTCTTTTATCTTTTCCTTTGTCTATTTTTAATTACTTTATTTGTTGTGGCGCCTAAATCCGAAGTGGGTGACCTTCAAGTCGACCGGCTTGTGTCTCATGTCATGAGACCCATACACATAGTAAAAATGGTCACTTGGGCCCATACATCAATACTCACCAAAATCTAGCCAACTATATTACAATAGTTCAAGAGAGTTATTACATCACTCTTAACACAAACATATATTAAAATTTAGAATTCTAATACATGTTTTACAAATTTCATATCAAGCCACAATCGGCTTTCTTCTCGGCAAGCCTCTGTGACACAGATCTTCCCCTGAGACACTCCTGTACTGAAATAATGTTCCCTTGACAGGGTGAGCAATGCCTAGTAGTGGAATTATCCTACATAGGTTACTCCCGCTTTTGAGTGCGCATGCAATGGTTCAACCTGAGCAGTGAAGCAAATACATGATCCTACTTGGATATGCACATGATATGGATGAGAATGTGACTCACCCCTTCCCTTCTCGAGCCTACTTGAGACTCCCTCACGCGTGCCTAAGCTGAGTGCGAGAAAATACTTTCAAAACAAAGGTTTTGTTCTGAAAACATACTGCAAGTTTCGGTAAAATCTGTTGGACAACCCTCCGAGGTGAATTCTTGGGTAATTTTCCAGCCGGTCATGGGTCGGCCTCCGAGATGAAGCTTGTTGGACAACTATCGAGAAATTCTTCGGAGAAATCTTCCTTGAAATTCCTTTGCGGCCCTTCCTCATTTTCTTTCATGTCATGCACTCACACCTATTGATCTAGGTTGCGGTGCATATGAAATGCATTATGCCATTTTCAAGCAACATATGCCAATATATCATCATGCTTCTCTCCAGCCAAAATTCACATACATACCACGTATTTATTTATTCATGGCAATAACATCAAAATTAAACTCACATGGGCTAATTAACAATTTAATTCAATGGCTCACACACAATTATATTTTATATAATTCCAAACATCATATTAGCACATTTAATTCCATGCATTAACATATTATTTTCCACACAATTCAAGTATTCATTTTAAAGCAAATTTTATGCAAGTAACACATGGGCGTTTTTGGTCGACGAAACAAGCAAGGCCATTTTAACAGTCCCCGAAAATAGTGAGTGGGCTGTCATTGGACAGCCTCACTCAGTCTCGGTTCACTTCTTTGGAACGGGAAATCCATGGCCATTCAGGCCAAACAAGCATGAAAACCACAATTTACCTGAGCAACGAATGAGACCCGATAATAGTACGCCGTCTGTCGGGTACTTGAAACAATCCCAATTTCCATCATTTCGGTCCAGAGTTTTGGGGGCTTAGGCAAACTGGTAACTCAGCCTCACACCACCCAAACCATTAACAAGGCTCTTAAACCAAAAAATAAGCAGGTAGGAAGACCCCTCTTATCACAGGTTATTGACTCATGAAACTATTACGCGCATAGCCTTGCCATGAGGAGCAACTTCCTTCTTCTTGTGTGAAAGCAAGCCCAGTCCGTCGTTTGGGAATTTAGAGAGAAGTTGGAGCCTCTCTCTAAAATCCCCTTATTCTCTCTCGCCCAAACTTCTCTCTCGATTTTCCCTCCCTTTTTCCTATCGATACGGTTGGGAGGCTTTGGGTCGAGGCATCATACCATGCCGCATGTCAGCCACATTGGTTGAGAGGATTCTGTATCACTCTTATCCACCTCTGCTGGATTTCCATACAATGGCATAATGTCGTAATGTCTTTATTCTTGTAGCAAGTGACTAAATTCACACGTGACCGTGGAACCTCTTGGCGTCTCAAAATATACCAGTGTCCGTATTCTAGTTGCTGAAAAATGTAGGAAATTCCGGTATGCCGAGATTCTGAAATTCGACGTGGTAGTAGATTTCACGAGGCGATTCAACGGTGAAGTCAGTTTAAATCCATCAGGATCTAGAAAGTGGATTTTGGCCAAGAGTATCATTTTTACTACTTTTTCGAAAATTAGGATTTTCTCAGGGTTTCACATTTGTTGCTGTCTTTTTTACTGTTGGGATGAAAACTCCAGCGGTGTTTTAACATTTTTTTGTTAGTGTTTTCATAATAAAGTAAGTTTGAAGCTCAACATATTGTCATGACTAGTTTGCAAGAGCAAAAGACTATATCTAGGAGCAACATAATAATGTCAAGTGCTTCGTCTTATTCGTATGCTGAATTTTATTCCCAAGCGTAAGAATTAAGGTTGTCTAGCATTGTAATACTGTGGGAGTCCACAAGTCATCTCCACAGGGAGTGGTCTTTTAGTTGATCCTTAGGAGCTATTCTCTAAAAGATATGTATTTGAAAAAGGAAATTATAGGGTTGTGGTTTGTTGATTGAGTAATTAATTAAATAGGCTTTATTTTAAAGCAAGAAGATGATTGATGGGGTTCTTGGGTTCCCGTACTATTGATTAAGTAATTCCCACCTCTTAGTTTACAATCTCATCTAAGAGCCATTGATAGATAGTCTTGACAGAGAAGATTTTAACTTTCGCAGCTCTTTTAGAATGAGAAAAGCGATCGAGGATGTTAAACACTTGTTTCAATAGTGAGTCGGACTCTGCTTGCATTTTTAATCAAGTGACGTATCAGGATCTCTCGTTCACACGTTGTCAAGAGGATGCCCGACTAAGGTTTTATAAAGTTTCTCTACAGAGTGCGCTTTAACATCACACGATCCATTGTGAAGTATAAAGAGGAATTGAGGGTTATTATTGATCGGGGTGAGTTCCTCGTTAGAACCCCTGACATAAGAGATTAGAACTTTGTTGATTATAAAATAAATCATAATTGATGAAATTATTCATCAAAGAAACTTGAAAAATCAAACTAATTGCAAAAGCGAAATATTCAAAAACCACGAAATCTTGAAGGAGAGAAAGCGAGTTGTGTAATCTGGCGAAAGGTTACATGAACTTGAAATCCAATCTGTGAGGAAAAGTAGAGAGTCTTGACCTACTCTGTAAATACTAGCCTAAACTATGAGGAAAAGGCATCTTTTTATGAAAATCAAAAGTTGCCTTCTCCACATTTCCTTTGGCTTTTATACCCTTTTCCATTGTGATCTTGAGTTGATGGTTGAAGGATGATCGTACCCTTGCATTAAGGTAAGTATTCCCTGCTCGATTCTGAAATCTTACATGTCGGTCAGAGTGCGGGTTAGTCTTGATGCGATCTTGTTTGCTCTTGGTGCTTTACGTATGGGGAG
Source organism: Tetrastigma voinierianum (assembly GCA_016808115.1). NCBI lineage: Eukaryota > Viridiplantae > Streptophyta > Magnoliopsida > Vitales > Vitaceae > Tetrastigma > Tetrastigma voinierianum. The sequence goes on from JAEQBH010007031.1 coordinate 51,622, forward strand.
ATGCAGAGTCTTGGGATTAGGCTTGATCTGGGGTACCGCTGCCTTGTTGAATTCTAGCTTGGGTGTCTGGGAGTACCGAAGATTTCCTTGCCTTTGCACTTGTTTCCCAGCATCGTTGCACTTTCCGAAACTTCACCACAGTGGTTGCCATCATCCTCAAGGATCCATATTCGCTTTCTAGACACGAACCCTTGTAACAATTATGTATGAAACACAGCGATGTACACGTCGAAACGAAAACAATTAAAAGCACATATTCTTATACAAAATGTGAACAAAGTGTGACACGAGTGTTAATTAGGTATAATTGTTGCTCTGCGCTGTATTCAACACACCCCCAACCTGCATCTTGCTAGTCCCTATCAAGATTTAAACTAGTGACACCCACTGGTTATGATTTCCAACAAATGCGCTAGGTGCAGTTAAGTCTTGCAAGTTTCTCAAAAAGGGAAAAAATTAAACATAGTACTTCAACCTGACATAGTGTGCACCCGTCTGACTCAATTAAAACCAAAACCACAATCTCACGCAATGAACATAACAACAAACTATCCCACCAAAACCAAACTATTCATATAAAGGACCATGGAATTGAAAAGAAAAGACATGATGCAAGCCTTAAACTAAAATGGATGATATTATAGAGGCACAGTTTAACATAACCACGCAACTACTATGCATAAAAGTCGGAACAACTAACACAACTGGAAATAAAAGGTCTTGAGGCATATGTGTAGGCTACCGCAAGAGGCGATAGGAACAACAAAATGGGTGTTGGCATGGCGTGGCTCAAAGGTCTACCGGTTACCCGACACCACCACAATCACAGCTGCCTATGCTACTACTCGATGTCACTCCACATCGTGCAGCAGAAGAAAATGCATCCTTATCGCACGGTCGTCCTAGCTCCTCAGAATCTCCCTCCAGTCGGGAGGAGGGGCATCTCTAAACGAGCTCTCCTCGATATAAAATATGACTCGGGCACGGAGAGCGTGGTCAAGTGTTTGTTTCCCAAGTACCTTTAAGCCACTTGCCAGTAGACGGCTCCATTCTTTTAAAAGGGGATGTGCTCACATCGGCCAACGAGCGTATGGTGAAGCCAAGGAATAGCCACCGGGGGATGTGAAGGTTGGGATCTCATAGATGCAGCTCGGATCTTGGCCTCCGTTTGGCTTGTAATGGGCCCCGGCTTTGGAATAATTCTCTTTTCCTTAACCACTCCCCTCATCCCTGCGGCTTCCACATGATTTGTCACTAGAGATGGGAATGGAATGTGCTATTTTGATCGGGGGGCGCAAAGTCCTAATAGCACCATATGACGAGGCATAGTCGGCTAAGCTTCGGTCATCACCTCATATAAAAACTGAGTTTCTTCTTTGCTCGGAAATTTCTCGTTACCCTTTGGTCCAATTCTATCATGAATAATCTTATTCATCAACGCATATTCTGGCTTGAGCTTCCCCAGCATAAATTCCTTGCGTGTAAAACCACTCATGGCAACAGGATGAGTGCACATAGCCTCGTGAACAAATGGCGTCGAAATCGATAATTGCCCTAAGGGTAAAATTCGTCCAGAAGGGGCAAGCGGACATCTTGTAAAGTGAGCTATGTCGAGGTGATCTTCTTCCTTACCCATCACAGTGGTCTCTAGCAGGGTATCTACCCCTTGATTTTTTCTCTCAAATTAGTGTAAACTCAGAGACAGGTAGGTTGATACCCTGCCACTTGACACACACAAACTGAAAATTCTGCTCTTGAATAATGGCCCTGATGGGATGGGTGAACAAAAAAGTGTCCACCTTCACACCCCTCTCGCAATGAAATCCCCGCTTCGCGATGGATTGGGCCCACTTTTCCTGTTCTGAATCAGAAGCCTCAGCAAACATGGCCTCGATCTCCTCATCATCACTCTCAGAAGATGAATCTCTTCGCTTTCCTTTTCCTTTCTTTATGGTGTGAGGGTGTCGGACCTCTTTCTTCCACGGCCCGCTCCACTTAGAGGAGTGGCGCTTGCCCTTTCCGGTGTTCTTAGATCTTGCCATAGATGGCAAGAATAGCAATAATGGCAAAGATGAAGCTGAACACATAAAACAATATCCACAAATCCTATCTCCACTTAAGTATCGGGCTGGCCCCCGTACAATTAGATAAAACCTTCTCACTATGCCACTAGCGAAGCCTAATCCTGTGAGCAAATACTACCAACTAAACCAACCAAACAAATCCACTTGGAATCGATATAATACCACGAAATAACGCTCGAGGAATTTACGGGAGGTGCTTACCACGTCAAATCACGATGAGCAGAAGAAGAATCCGGATGCGAGGAGGAGGTGGGAAACCTTTGGAGCAGTGACTCGGATTCGCTTGTGTGAGAGGACATAAGGGCTAGGGTTTTGTCTTCTAGAGAGTGGATGAGATGGGTAATGACAAGAGGTGCAAAATGGGGTTAAAGCTGATTTGCCTAAACGCCCGGAATTAGTGCCGGTATCGTTTAGTGCGATGCGGGGTCACGGTTATATTGGTCCTTTTTGCATGGTCTTGGGGTATTGGTTAGAGCGGTACGGTACCATATCCACTTTTTTTTTTTTTTTTTTTTAAGTTGGGAACAGTGAACAATATATAAATATATTCTTTTCAGATACTTTCCATCCGGATTCATGCATACTCATGTCTCACACCTTGTATACCTTGGCGTGTTTATGGAGCTAACAATTGTACTTTCTTCTTTTGACACCTTGACACTTACCATGTGGGCCACTGTATTTCTTGTGATCAGGGTTCCTAGGGTTCGAACCAAATTGGCAACTCCAGGCTCAAAATAGGTGCAAGGGTTAAGTTAAAATGATTTCACAAGGTGTAACACAAAAGTGATGGCCTCCAATCATTTTCCAGTTATGCATGATGTTCCTCGAATTGTAAAGCAGCAGTTAACAAGTAGTGTGTAAATGTGTATTGTAAATGTATAAATGTGTAGATGATGATGTATCTGCTTTTTAACATAGCATACAAAAATAATGCGGGGGGGTATGCTTAGTAGGCCAAAGCAGAGTTTGACCCGAGGAGGGTCCCATGGTTTGTGTAAGGGAATTAGAATAGAATTCGGGGGTAATAGGTCCATGTATGAGCATAGAGATTTTGTGCATGCTTGTTATTGTGTAAATGCATTGAGATGGCTGTGGAGTGTGTATAAAGTCATGCGACTACAAACGTGCAATTCAGTACTATACTTGAAAAGAACCCTGAATCGAAAAATTTTGCCATACATTGAACATGTAACTTGCGCATAGTTGAGTCCAACCAGTGTATGCCCACCCCCACAACAGAAACAAGCATTGTCCTCAATGCACATAGGGTACACCCCGGGATATTGGCATCATTTTTTTTTATGATAAAAGCAATTGAAATAAAGCAAAAATACATCTGAGAAAAAAATAAAAAAATAAAAACTATCTGACAAGGTTGGAGTAAATTTACTACGACGGAGTATCTAGTAGAGACGGATCTGCGGTCCCTCCTTTACTCTCTGCAATTCAAAGTGCTCACAAAATGGCTTTAGGTGTTGGCCGTGACTTTAAAGGATTTCCATTTTCTAGATTTTCATTCTCACTACACCATATGGTCGAGCTACTTTGACAGAATAGAAATGGAGTCCAGGAATGATTTGCACAGAGCATGTCTGTGAAGTGAGGCTATCTGTGATACCTTTTGGTTAGGTTCAAAAGTTTTCCTGCTTGATGGTCTTATCATGGAGCGACTTGACCTCTCTTTGTAAATCAGAGGCTCTCATCGAAGCTCTGCGCCTCAATTCTTCAAGCTCATTCATCTGCAGCGATCATTTGTTTTCTTGATCAATTAAAATTAAAGTTTTAATAGCCCAAATATGCCTTTGCTCCATTTCTGGGCGGATAATAGGCCTTTCCATAAACAAGCCTATATAGGAGACATACCAAGAATAGTTTTAAAGTGATGCGGTAAGCCAAAAGGCATCAAGGGAGTCGAGCGACCAATCTTTGCGATTTGGCATAGCAGGTTTAAAATGTATTTGATCTCTGTTAGCTATTGACTTGACCATTGGTTTGTGGTTATCACGGTTGAAAACTTTGTGGGTGACTCCATGCTTTTCAACAAATTCTCAAAAGATCGATTACAAAATGGAGTCCCTACATCACTAATAATTGCATGAAATTGCCTCCAACGAAAAATGTGTTCTTTTATAAATTTTAAAACAACGTGGTCATTAGTTTTTACGTTGGAATGGCCTCGACCCGACCCCGACACATAGTGTGAATGATAAAATTTAAGGTACCTGAGAAGGGGAAAAGGCCCATGAAGTCTATACCCCAACAGTCGAAGATCTCAATGATTAAAATCGGGGTAAGAGGCATCATGTTCCTTTTTGTGACTCCTCCTAATTGCTGGCACGAGCACAAGTTTTGCAAAATTCAAGCAGTCTTTAAAAAGTGTGGGCTAGTAAAAACTAGCTTGCAAAATTTTATCTATTGTTTTCCTTGTAGAAATGCCCTCCATGAACTACGAATGGCAAAATGTGAGTATACGATTTGATCATCATTAAGGTCTCATCAATTAGTACGGACAATATTTAAGAGATATGGATCATCAAAATAATATTTCTTAAAGTCCGCAAAAAATTTCCTTTTTTGTTGAGAAGTTCATTGGGGTGGAATTTGACGGAGTCACGGATAATTTACTATATTCATGTGCCATGGGCAATGAACAAAGCAAAAGGCTATCATCGAGGAAAATTGTCGCCTATGGGTGTGCCATGAAGCTGGATTTGGAATAACGAGATAAATGAGTCGGCTACCACATTCTCGACCCCCGCTTTTTATCTTTAATAGTCGGGTTGAATTCTCCTTTGATAGGATCCACTAGTGATCGAGGCTTGAGTATCCTGCTTAGAAGCTTGAGTGCCAGTGGCTATGATACGTGAAAATGGTTACAGGAGGCCCTCTGATGTATGACTGAACTTTTCTAAGGTAAAGGCAGCGGGTAAAACTCTTTTCAATGGTTGTGTAATTTGCTTGAGCGGAATCTAGAGTCTTCTTTGCATAGTAGATCCACCAAAAAGCCTTTTTATCTTCTCTTTGTCCTAAGCGGCCCTACTGGCATAATCGCTGGCGTCACACATGATCTCAAATGGAAGGTTCAATTGGAATCGCATGATAGGAGGGGACACTAATATAGTTTTGAGAGTTTATCAAAGCTGACCTCTGAAGCCTATGACCATGCGAAAGGGACATCCTTGGCAAAGCCAGAATTGCATAAGGAATGACGCTATAGCACTAAAATCTTTTATGAATCTCCTATAGAATCCGATGTCCCAGAATGACCTTATGTCTCTAACACACTTAGGAGTAGGTAGGTTTGAATTGACTTCGACTTTGGCCTTATCACCTCAATTCCATTTTTCGATACTATGTGGCACAAGATAATCCCTTGTGTCACCATGAGCCAGTATTTTCCCAATTTAACACAAGGTTCTTCTCTTGACATCTCTCTAAAACCTTACGTAAATTCTCTAAACATCCCTCGTATGAGTCACCAAAAACTGAGAAATCATCCATGAAAATTTCCAAAATGATTTCTATCATATCACTGAAAATCCCCATCATGCAGATTGGAAAGTTCGGGTCGTTTACATAATCGAAAGGGCATTTTCTAGCGAATGTACCAAAGGGCGGTGAATGTAAGTTTTTCTCTTGATCTTCTAAAGCTATCTCAATTTGATTGTACCACTGAGTATCCATGAAAACAATAAATTACGCTGCGACTCTCTAACATTTGATGCCGACAAAGGTAAAGTGATCCTTCTAGTGCGCATTAAGCTTCTATAATCTATGCACACCCTCCGGCGGGGAGGTATTGCAGTGGGAATTAGTTCATTATTTCTATTTGCTACCACAGTGACTCTAGATTTCTTAGGGACTACCTGGGTTGGGTTGACCCACTTGTTATCTGCAATGGGGTAAATAACACCTACGTCTAAGAGTTTTAGAACTTCTTTCTTGACCACTTGCTTTAGTTATCGGGTTCTGATCGTCTACGCCCAGTTTGTCTAGAGGGTTTAACATCCTCTTCCAAGTGAATCTGTGCGGATCAAGGGCTAATTCCTTGTCTCTGCGATTGTCCATCCTAGAGTGGGTTCGATTGGGTTCTCAATATCTCCAAAAGTTTATGTTCTTGGTCTAACTCTAAGGAGGAAGATATGATTACCGGAAATGTTTCTTCTACCCGTAAGAATGAATACTTGAGGTGTGATGGTAAAAGTTTCAACTCAAGCTTAGGTGGTCTCTCTTCCGAAGGTAATGCCTTGTCCTCAATTGGTGGCAATGGTTCAAATTTAGGTGCCCATCCATTCACTTCCAATACCTCATTGTGTTCAATTATGGAGTGTAGGAACTCGGAACTCACAATGTAGTCTCACTCATCGACTCGGGCTTACGAGAGCCAAGAGACATGGCGGATCATCATGAGACATTATCACAGTATTTAGCCTGGAATCAACCATGTTTACCTCGAACATCTTCCTCTGTCCCATTCCCTTGATAGCATTAAAGATATTCAAATTAGCAGTCATGTTGCAAATAATAGTGTCGTTAGGCCTCCTACGATTGTATGATGGCATTAAGCGGTTGCGAGAATGGTCTACGAATCGCGAATTGAATTCCTTGGTTCACCACGGGTTGAGTGTCAAATGACAAAGTCCACGAGTAGAACTTGTCCACTTGCACCAATACATCCTTCACTATCCTACAGGAATCTTCACACTACGGTCGACTAATTGGAAGTGATATTGGTTGGCTCTAATTCTCTAGCCCTAGGTGGAAGCATATCTTTGAGTAAGGCAACAAATTAACACCCTTTAAATCCCACTAAAGCATGTCCTAACTTTGAATTCCTACCACTATGGAAATAGTAAGCCTTCTTAGGTCTTTGCTGTTTTGGGGAGCAAATTGTTTGAATCAATGAGGTGGTTGCTTTCGATCATAGATGCCTCCTTGTTGACACTAGTTTCCTTTTCACAGGTGCCTGAATCTTTTAGAAACTTGGCATATAGCGGAATTTTCTTAATGGCATCCTAGTAAAGGGAATGTTTAATTTCACTTGTTTGAACAACTCATAGATCTCGAATGATTGTTCACTTTCTTTAAGGGCTCTCAACCTATGAGGTATGGAGATTTGGAGGATATGGGTAGCCTTGCCTAGTTACGGCTCCGCCGTCGATAATATGCAATCACCAGGAACATGAGGGCTTGTCAGGCACCTCATCATCTCATTGGTTCACTTTGAGACTCTTGTGTTTGTTCCTTGGTTTGAATAGTTTTGTCAATTACCTTACCTCTTCGAAGAGTGGTGACGGCCTTACAATGTTCGAAGGTACCTCACTTGGACTGAAACTCCGACACTGTGTCGACCTTGGGGATTTTGGATGGTTTGAAGGAGTTTCCCTTTTTCTTGTTGAAATTGCCCATAGAAGGGTTGGCTTAGTGATTTGGGATCTCCACATCATTCAAGGTGGCGCTGGCGAAATTCGGTGTTTGTGGATTGTTGGAGTGCGTACGAGCGTGTCCGCGATATCCTCCAAACTTCTCTTATGTGGAGGTTGATAAGTTTGTGGGTTTGGAGTCCCTTGGTTTGACGGATGGAAACCTTGATTAGGGTTCAAAGGAAATCCTTGAGGACCTTGATTCTGAAATGGAGGAGCCGGATTTGAAAAACCTTGGTTTTGATAATTGGGTCCTTGATTGCTTGGCAAGTTATGTGGGCCTCCCTCATTTCTCAACTAAAATTAAGTGCTTACCGTGCAGGATTATATGTTTGAGTATAAGAATTGAAGGGTTTCCTTTGGTAGTTAAGGGCATTAGCTTGCTCTATTTGAATTGCTCCATAACTTGAGGAAGGTTTGAGAGTGTAGTTGAGTGCGTAGGGTCATCGCGCGCATGTGCATGGCTCTCTTCCACTCTGGGTCGATAATTATCGAGGGTACTTGAGGCACCTTTAGTTACCTCGTTCACCTTTTCAACTCTATAGCCTCAACTCCTTGTTAAATTAGTGATTTTGCTTGCAAATCATCGTTCTCTCTTAAGAGATGGATTCCTCCACAGCCAGGTATCACTATGCACTTTAGTAATTAATACACGGAGTATTAGTTTCTACCCATGTTCAAGCATTTCTCTATGATGTCAAGGGTGAATTTCCTCCCTTTTCTCATAAAACTCTCCAGCACACATCATTTGGATGTATTGTTTATTATTCAAGGATAGTCATGCCCAGTGAAAATGCGCCGCAGTTTGTCCACATCAAAACCATGATGAGGGATACGCATGAAGGAGATCCTTGTATCTTATTGCAATAGAAAAGGTTCTTTGACTTTTCTTAAAACTTTTGAATTGCTCGCGTAGAGCATTGAAGCGTCTCAGAGGAAAAACTTGTTGAGAAATTCATTTATGTCTCTATCTTAAAAAGATTGAATTGGGTGCAGCGAATGAAACCGATTTTGGCGCCTCTGCTGAAGTAGAAAGAGATAAACATCTGATTATGTGAAGAGGTGATGGTGGGAATGCCATTGCCAAACATCCTCAAAGTCCCTCATGAATGAATGGGGTTCTGAATCGGCCCTTAATAAGGTAGAAGGCGGATTATCTCAGGAGCTTCATGAATTGATTAGCTCTTTAGGAAGGCGAATGCATGAGTTTGTTATTGGTTCTTTGGGGTTCACGGAAATCTGGAGGATTCTTTCCACATTAGGTAAAGGCGGAGCTCAATATTGATTCTGGCTGAAAGTTAGCATACTTTCCTCTGTGCTTTGGTGTTCTTTGGGACCTTGACACGGAGTCTCCATGTTGTGAAGGTTCATAAGGTCCTTGTAGGTTATGGGGAGTATCCCTTGAGCATTTGATTAAACAGAGGTTGTTGACTCTGGGGATGGTCCATTTGGGGTGTAGGATTCTCTTGAAACAATGGACTTAATATGGGTTCTTGGAATTTCTTGGAGGTCACAGTGCACAAGTAGGCGTTGCTCAGTTCTTGACCCCAGTAGACATGCACTAATCCTACTCCTTCTAAACAAACACCAGCTTTCCCGATTCCTCTGAACAAATTAAAAATGAGAAGGTAGAAAGAAGCGTCTAGGATTTGCAATGCAATTGCAAATTACCTCAATCTCTCTTCAAATCAACTGGATTGATCGCCACTCCCCAGCAATCGCAAAAATAATTCGTCTTATTAAGTATGCTGAATTTTATTCCCAAGGCGTAGAGTAAGGTTGTCTAGAGTGCCATCTTGTAGGAGTCCACAGGACATCTCCACAGGGAGTGGTCACTAGTTGATCCTTGAGCTATTCTCTAAAAGATGTATTTGAAAAAAATTATGGGGTTGTGGTTTGTTGATTGAAATAATTAAATAGACTATTTTAAAACAAGAAGATGATTGATGGTTCTTAGGTTCCACTCCTTTATTGATCAAGTAATTCCCACCTCTTAGTTTACAATCTCATCATGAGCGTTGATGAATGGTGCTTGACGGAAGATTTTGCTTTAAAAGCTCTTTTACAATGAAAAACGATCGAGGGATGTTAAACATTTGTTCAATAATTAATTCAGACTCTTATCTTGCATTTGTAATCCAAGTCACAGCGTGTCTTAGAGGATCTCGTTCACGTTGTCAAGGATCAACTAAGGTTTTATAAAGTTTCTCTACAAATTGCTTAACATCACACAATCCCATTAGTATAAAGAGGAATTGAGGGTTATTACCTTGATCGGGGTGAGTTTCCCCGATAGAACCCGACCATAAGGTCGAACTTCATTGGAATTATAAAACAAAAAATAATTGATGAGAAATTATTCATAAAAACTTTGAAAAATCAAACTTCAATTGCAAAACCCAAATATTCAAAAAACACGAATCTTGAAGGAGAAAGCGGAGTTATGGTCTTTGAAAGGTTACATGAACTTGAAATCAAAATGCGAGAAAGTGAGTCTTCAACCCTACTCTATAAACCTAGCTAAACTATGAGAAGAACACTCTTTTTATAGAAATCAAAAATTTATTCTCCACCTTTCCTTTGGCTTTTATACCCTTTTCCATTGTGATCTCGAGTTAATAGTTTGAAGGGCGATCATACCCTTGCATTAGAATCGTATTCTGCTCAATTCAGTAAATCATGTAGATAGAATGAGGTTAGTGCGGTACCGGTACCATTTGCTACTGGTGGCACTACGTATGGGGGTATCGGTATAGTTAGAAGTCTGAGTACCACTTAGCCTTGTTGAATTCTATGGCTTGGGTGTAGATGGTTTGGCTTGATCTGTTCTGCGCCTCTGCCTTGTTCCCGACATCGTTGCACTTCCGAAACTTCACACCACACAGTGGTTGCCATCATCTGGTTATATTCGCTTTTGGACACGAACCCTTGTAACAATTATGTATGAAACACAGCGTGTACAGAATCGGCTCCGAAAACAATTAAAAGCACATATTCTTGCCACAAAATGTGAACAAAGTGTGACACAGGGTATTAAAATTAGATATAATTGTTGCTCTTTTATGTATTCAACATCAAGGTTTGAAAATCTTCAAGGTTTTTATTCAAAGTGGCCGAGACTAGAAAGGGGAGTTCAGTTTTCCTAACTCTCTCTATTACCCTTTTACTTTATTGCTTCCTTTATCATTGCTAGACATTGGACAATATTTCATCTCGAAAGTTTGAGGGTGTTGTTTTTGTTAGTTTATCATGTTACCCACATATTCTTGCCTGATAACTTTGAAAATGAAATTTACTAAGTGCTTTTATGAATATTATTTGTGTTTGATACTTTCTAACTTACATCTTAATTTTGGTTTATTTTGTTAGTTAGAGTTTTTTTTTTTTTAGTTGGTTGAGTTTTTTTTTTTTTTTGTTTGGAGTAGTTGTGATGTCGATAAAGATCTAATTGGACCCTTAGGATATGGGCAATATTCAAGATAATAGGACTTAATGTAATGAGTTTCTCTCACAATAGGCTGTTAGTAATTGGTTTTCAAAATCCATGCACTTGGTGCTAAGTACCCATAAAGCGATTTAAGCAGGTTAGAAGGTTTATGAGAATCCATTTAATTTTGATCTCCATAAGGTTTTAGAAGTTGTTATGATCGCGGCGAAATCCTATGCAACAAACAATTGAGAAGTAGTATAGGTCTCATCCTTGGAAAGATTGTGCCATCCAAGCTAACCTTATTAATATGCATATGCATATTCCTCTAATGCAGTCGGTAGGCCTTAAGACGAAATTCTGTTTATAAGACTTGATTTGAAGCCAATAACCTTCTTATGCATGCTATCCCTCGAGTAAATAACCAAACTCACCCCATAACATGAGGATTTGAACATAATTGAGAAATGTGGTGAGGCAAGTTTTAAGGGGAGTTATTTTTCATAGGAAAAATAACTCAGAATTGAATGAAATGAGTTAAGTTGAAAATCAAAGAGAGTTGGTAAAAGGAATGAGAAAAAAATAAAAATAAAAAAAACAGAAAAATATCGAGTGTAAAAGCAAAAATATAATAAAAGTCAAGAAGGAGGGAGTGAGTCTAGCCTTGTAGCCTTCCTTCCCTATATGAAACAAATCCCCAAGGGGTGTGTCGACACCTAGTACCTAAGGCGATTGGTGGGGCTATTGATTTAAAGCTCGTTAAGGGTTGGTAGAAGCTTAAGGGGTTTTGACATTTGCACCACTAAATAACCTTGTCTTAAAGAAAAAGCTTCTTGGTGTTCTTTGAAAGAATGCATAATTTTTGTAGAAAGGTAATATGAAGAGTATGGAATGATGCACCTAAACATATTTTAGGGGTTCTTGAGAGTGTCATTGTGCTGATGGTAAGAATCAGGATGAAGTAAGAGCTGCCAATGCAAAAAAATATGTATGCTTGGGTAAGTTTTAGCAAATGACTACTCGACTACCCATACCCAAGCCTTACATTAAAGAAGCTTATAAAGACCTACTTGAGTCTTGAGAGTTGTGTGTGCTACCATTAGTGAGTAATCAGAACAACAAGCCTATGGAACCTAAATAAATTATCTTAGGAGATCAGCGTACTTATCTCAAATTCTCATAAACTCATCTAGCTTGCAATTGTTTGGATGAGGAGAGACCACACACACACTGAAGTGAGAACCATGATCCTAAATTTGTCTATTATGAGATTAATTCACTATTAAAATAGAATAAAATTATCTTGATGCCTCTATCTCCTTGTAAGGGTAATTCTTGAAAGCGAGATCACATACCCCTTGGAAAGCTTGATTACTCGGTTTGGTTAAATAAAAATGGTGAAATGAACTCTTCTCTTCCATTGTAAGAGGATAAGAAACTACTTTCTTTTCTTTGTGAGGACTAGCAAAACTTTAAAGTTTGAGGGTATTTGATGAGTGTAAAACTGCATTTGTGTTTGAGTTCATTTCACAAGCTATTTTAAAGAATTTTATATCCCATATTCGTAGTAAAACTCTTAAGCATTCATACAAATTTGGTTTTAAGGATTTTTGATGGAAAGCAAGTGATATAGTTAGAAAAGATGCAAAACGTTTCCAAAAAGAGAGTTAATCGGATGTCTCACAGTGCGCCAATGAGAAGATCAATTTTTTTGTATCATTTGGAGCATCAAATGATTCAACTTTACTCATGGTTACATTCTACATTGAAAGAGCTTTCCAATGACACCTCCTGCGCTTCCCGTCGAGTTTAAGCGAAGTTATTTTATCGACAAATTGAAGGAAAGCGAGTCGATTTAGTAGATTTTGTCGCGATAGAGGCCGGTGACAAGGCTTTCTTGCGACGAACCGGACCTGTCGCAACAGAGTTAGTAACAAACTCTGTTGCGACCAGAAACTCAGGACTGTCGCGACAAAGTTAGCAACACTCTATCACCAACAAAACCATATTTTGTCGTAGCGAGCGATGTGAGGGCTTTCGCAGCGAAGCAGATTTTATCGCAATGAGTTAACAACAAACTCTATCGTGACAAACCCAGTTTTGTCGCAGCCAGGTCTTTCTCGCTCTGTCGCGACAAGCACATTTTGTCGTGACCAGTTTAGCAACAAAGCTACATGGCAGCAAAAAACAGATTTAATCGCGATAGAACTTAAGACAAATGGCGGGCCTTTTTTAAGCAAAAACTCTTTGTTTTGGATTGTTTTCAAGCCCATTTCTTTAGGACTATAAATGCTTGTTTTTAGGCTTTTTTAGAACCTTGAGAGGTGGGAGAGACACCTCTCATGGGGTTTTCTCTCTAAATTTCCATTTTCTTAGTTTCTTCAGTAGATTTTGATTTTAATAAAATCTTAGAGTAATTTAGAAAAATTTTATTTCTATTGAAGAGATTTCGGTCTTCGTATATAGATTCGATTCATTCTTTGTTCGGACAAAGATTGACTAAAATCGTTTTCTCTCATCCTTGTCTCTTGATTTATTTCTTCATTTTCTTACTTTTGTTTGATTGGTGATGATTGGTGATGATTGGAATCGATGTGGAACATTAAACACCCCTCTGGGGTGGGGATTAATTGTTGAACATTCAGTTGCAAATTCTCGGTTATTTTGTGGGTTTGAAGATTGAATTTATATAATTAGTGCTTGTTCATATAATTAGTTGTTCGGAATATTAACTTATGCAGAAAAAGAAGCGTATCTTTGTTAGATTTTAGGAAGCCCTCTAAGTGACACGGAGATGGAGATTCACGGGTAAGAACTGTCGCAGGGGTATGTGTTATTTATGTTAAATATTGATTCATTAATTATAATTCCTATTATTTTAAATGACGAATCAATAGCCAGGGATATACCATAAGAACATATAGGTGAGATGGTTGGGGTCTTTTTAGCTTAACCGGTGGTCTCGAGTTGCAGACGAGAATACGGTGTGTTAAGTGGTAGAGCTTTATCGCCATTGCGGTCCCTCCTAGCTATTATGAGGATTAGTCTCGGTGTAGTATGGCTTAAAGATGTCTTCCATGTGTGCACAAACCCTCTCATGACACCTCATAATTTGATAAAAACAAAAATCGACGGGTTATACATGTCATGTAGTGTTACTCAAGTATTATTTGGGTCGTGTTTGAATTTGTTATTTTTAACATGAATATTCGTGCTTGATAGCGGACTGAAGTAAATGCCTAGGGTCATATGTCTCACCAATTTTACCCAAAATTTTCTCCTCAATAGTAGACTCAAATCTAAAACCTTAATTATGTCCTTGAATTTGAAGATCACGTATCATTAGGCGAGAGTTCCAAGTTTATCAGATTTATGCATGAACTAAATTCTTGGATCCACACACTTGTTTGTGTCAAGTTCAAGTTAGCAGGTAATTGTATATATGTTGACATAACCTTTCAACATCAGTGACCCAACAAATTACTATTCTCTGTTACATCTAATTTAGGAAAAAGTGAACTTCTATATGCACTTGTTTTTTAAAAACAATTGTCTTTAAAAATCAATACCATAATTTGATTATTTTCCATTAAAATAAATTTTAACAAAGAAGTAAAGCTTGAAGATTATCTTCCCAGTTTTTATATAGAAAATAAATAACTAAATCAAATTAAATTTTATGTTGAATTGTAAATGAGTTAATATTAAAATAACAATTAAATAATATAAATAATTAATGCTTTAAATTATTTAATAGTATCTTTTAATAAAAATTTTAAATTCAAAAAATGATTGAATGTTTTTTAATATAGGACCCTCTTCTTGTGCCTTGTATTTGTTGCAAATGGTGGCGCTTTACTATTTATTGTGACAGAAAATTAGAAATTTTTTAAAATTGCAAAATAATAATAATAATAAATTGCAAAAAGATTGTTTAGGGAAAACAAAATTCTCACAGATCTCGGATGATAAAATGGAATGCGCCGCTAAATTCGTCTCGAAAAATCTAGTGACCTAGAAAAATTTCGTCGAATTAAAGACAATCGAAGAATTTACACTGCAAAGGTTCACAGTGGTGAGTTGCACCAATGGAAGGCTCAAGAATGACGAGATTTTACTAAGTCTAGAACCAAATAGCTGGAGTTAAATTTGGGCAAAATGAATTGGTAAAAGAAATAAATTGTTTGAGGCCGAATGAGCAGGACGGTCGTGAACGCGTGGATGAAGTGGGCATGTCCCAACAAGCTTAAAATATGACAAAAAAAAAAAGGAAAAGAAGCGAGGAAAAGATGAATTTCTCCCCATTTTGGGAATTCCCGAACGGGGGGTTGAGTTAGAGATAAATGAAAACTCCTCTTCTCTCACGATCTGGAATCGGGTGGTCGAGATAATTATTTAGATTTAGAAATTAATTCTACTCGACAAAAGGGCTCGTGTTGGGTACCTACGACCATGATTTCGTCGAGTTTCGTGTTCAGAGCTCCACCTTCTCTCCTGCAGAGATCTGAGGAGCTCGAGATGGTCGTCTCACGTCGAGGCCCGAAGACTTAGGAGTCGGAGTGCTTGTCAAGGAGCCAGTGGACAGAAATCGAATTTTCATCGAGATTCGAGCGGAAAGTTCGGAGGCGAAGTGGGTTTGAACCAGGGTCTTGAGGACATCTTCCTTTGCAGAGGGTAGGAAACCTTCCTACTGGGCTTATTTTCCATTTAGGAGTTGTTTTGGTCTTGGTTGGGCCTTGGGACTGTTTTGATGGCGAACCCGAGCATTTTCTGGATTGTACTGTGGGGCCTCAGGCTTTGGACAGCACATCTTTCTCCTCCAGAGCTCCAATTCTGGTGTTCTTGGACTCTATGGAGAGCCACTGGTCACAGAGATCTATCCGTATATAACTTAATGAAATTTGAACTCCCAAATTATATACCCAGAAAATGATGAAAACGGTAGGCCCTTCATTTGGATTCTGGCAGCGTAGTCATGATGTATGAGACTCCGACTTTGAACGTGCCTTTCTCATCGGAACTCAGTTACATTGTTCTTAGACTCTACGACCTGAGTCTAGAATTTGGTCATATTCCTATGAATGGCATTTGTTTACTCTGAAAATTTAATTATAGCACCAAATTAGTACAGTGGCTTGGTTGTGATGTGTACGTGTCGTCATGTTAGAGATGGTGTATGTTGGTTGGTGATTATGTATGTTGATATAATTATCCATGAGGCTTGGGGGAAATGCATGAGTTTTGTATGATTAGAGACCATTTGTGGCTTATTATGAGCTACTTGTGGACTGGAGTATGTCCTGAAATTAGGCTAGAGGTTAAAGTAATGTTTTTCAGTGGTAATGACTTATGATGTCAATGTATGCATGTATTGATATGTTGGCATGAATCGTGTGAATTAATTGGAATTTATGTGTTCATTGATATAACTTTCAAATTGATGCATGGGTTGAAATGCATGAGTAGGCATGCATAATAGCACTCATATATATGTAGCATGGTGATGACGTAGCATGTGCATTGCATTTATCATAAAGTACATCACATGGTAGTTGTAGTGCATAGGAAAATCAGTATTGTGTTTGGTGTTGATGTTGATTTAGGTCTAGGGACAAAGTCTAAAAGGTCGCTGAATAATCGGAGGTTGCCTAACAACGGCTTTGAGCAAGCGGTTTTTATCGGATATGTCACGAAAAATTCATATCGGGTTTTCCACAAATTTTATGAGTATGTCGTACTAAATTATATCGGAGGGTTGTCGATAAATTTTGATGCTCGAAGGAATTGTCAGAAAAGTTTTCAAAAACAAAAATCTTTTGTTTTGAAAGCAGTTTTCATACATGGCATATTGCATGTTGAAGTCGATGAGGACTTGAATGCGGGGGATCATGAGAGTAGCATCTCATTCATGTCATGTAGATTCCATTCTAGGATTGACATAATCGCCAGTTGGAATGTGCTTGTGGCATGACCATTGCATGCGCCGTGGGAGTAGCCCTTGTAGGATTCCACTCTGCGGGCTTTGCTCGTGATGGTAGGACCGCACTCAGGTACGGGATGTATAGGGAGATGGTGCTCACTAGAAATGAATAATAAGGAAAGTCGGATTAATGGCTTTGATTCATATTTTGTAAACATCTTATTAGAATTCTTAATTTTTGATATATGTTTTGTATAAAGTGGTGTAATTTGAACTTTTATGGACTATGGTCCTATAGTCATGTGCGTATATGTTTGAGTATGGATAAATGGGCCCTATGTGGCTATTTTTACTTGTATGTGGACCCGGTGTGGTCGTTGTATGATATTGGGATAGGTTGCCATGTAATTTCACGGGGTGTTATTTGGGTAGAGCTCCATACAAGAGGGCTGCTGATTTTTCGTTAAATCACGGATCCGGAAAGGGGACTTCTGATGGTGTGTGGTGTGGGTTACGGAACGCCGACCGTCTTCACGTGGGTTGGCGGGTTGTCAGCGGTTACTCAGTTTGGGGCATCCACGGCGCAGTATCGGACCTTAGGTAAACAATTACCAAGGGAGCTCAAATGTGGGTATCCACAAGTAATTCCTAAAATAAGCATAAGCTAGTAACATAATTTAGGTATCTGAATACCTTAGGTCCTGATCCATGCGTTATTGTGTGTTGCTTGTTTGTACTTAACATGTTGTGTGATGATATGTGCGGTGATTTGCACGAGTAATTGTATATGGAATACTAGGGTTAGAAAACCATAACCTTGAGGGTTTGGAAAACAAAATGAACATAGCGATTCGAAGCTGATGTGTATTTTACAGCATTATGCACAGCTAAGCAAAAAGGATGAGCAAATGTAGTTCACTTGATGTTAAAGTCTATTGTGGTTGGCATGTGCACTACTATTTAGGCGAGATAGAAATTTGAGAACTCTATTGCTGCTCGACACGCACGTGTGATAGCTAGCGAGAGGAAAGGGCCAGAGATAGTGGGCGGAGTAATAACCCACGACCATCGGCTTTGGACTAACAGACCTCCATAAATGTTGTTGTTATTTGACCTTCTGCACCTTATGCGAGGCGGAGTGTAGTTCTTGCCATCGCTGGTGGTGTAATTGGTAACCAAGGGGGGTCAAGTAACCTCCATAGGTTCGAGGTATATGATCCTCCGGCCCTCAAGGGATGAGGAGACCTGATAGTGGAGAATCATTGTTTCCGACTAGTCAGAAAGGATATGGGTGCTAGTGCTAGGAGGAAAGAGAATCAATCTTCTTCTAGCTCTAGGAAGAAGCCGGGAAGACTTACCTTCATATGGTTCAGGGCCCAGACCCCTTCTTATCGAGGCCAGGTCATGTCGAGGCTGGCGGATGGGGCGGATGAGCGTGCTACCATTACCGTCGGCTTCAGGCGCATGAGGCGGGTGCCTCGAAAGCCCGAGGATCTGGGGTTTGGGGTCGTCGCAGTCCCAATCATCAGTGGGACGGTCAGGACACGATTTATTCCTCCACCCTAGTGCAGTCGAGGAGGACTGAGTACTAGTCCGAGTCTTGCGGGGCACCTCCTTTGAGGCGGGCGGGGGCCCGGGTAGCCAGTGGGGCGGGACGGGAGCCTGCATGCAGGGACATCGAGGGATCTGGGGCGTGTCTATGCCATCATACCGGTTGAGGGCGGCGGTGCTTGATCATGCGAGTGCGTTTACGCTATCCTGCCTATGGGCAAGATATTATTTGATTCCTAGTGCATCGCATTCATTCATCGTTGCATGAGTCGTAGAGAGAGTTGAATTACAGAAATTTTGAAACCTTGGAGAAGCCCCTGTATGTGAGTTCTCCCCTAGGGAATAGGGTGAGTATAGATATGATATGTTGAGGTTGCAAGCTAGAGATCTCAAGGATTATGCTCATAGTGGACTTGGTCATGGATATGTCAGAGTTCGACGTCATCCTTGGGATGGGTGGTTGGCGACTTATCTGAAGTCGTCATCGATTATGGCGTGAGGAGGTTGTCGCCTACACGGGGCTGATACTCATGTTACGTTTAGGGAGACAAGCACTATGTTTTGCCTCAGACCGTGTACGATTTCAGATGGCATAGACAGTTGATGGGTTGGCTAACTAGCCTTACCCTAGAGGACGAGGTGAGATCGGACTTGGGTATGCCCTCGAGTAATTAATGCGATGCGAGGATGTTTTTGGATGAGCTACGGAGTTACACCTTCCGCGGAGGGATGTGGACTTGTATTGAGGTTACACACCTTGGCACGTTGCCCATCTCTATGACTACGCATGGGATGGCACTAGTTGGTGTAGGAACTCGAGGTTCGGATACATGAGTTATTAGACCCAAAGGATTCATTAGGTAGAGGCACTTCACCATGAGGCGCTCCCGATTCTGTTTCGCGAAGAAGAAGGACAAGACCCAGCCATTTGTGCATCGACTAGATAGTTGAACGGGTTCACGATCAGGCTCGGTGCCATTCCAGGATTGATGACTTGTTTGATCGGTACAAGAGGGCCTTGAGTCTACTCCTAAGATGAACCATGCTTAGTTTACCATCGGCGAGTTAGGGTGACAGAGATATCCTAAGGCGGCGGTCAGGGCCTTCGATATGGGCACTTTGAGTTCATAGTGATGCCCTTTAAGTTTGACTAATGCGCCCCTGACGTTCATGGATCTCATCATGGAATGATGGCCCCTATCTGGATCGATTTATCATGGTCTTCATAGATGACAGTGCCAGATCTCCCGGTCAGGAGGGAGCATGAGGATCATTTGAAGTCTCGTTCTGCGGCTTTTGAGAGATCATTAGATGCATGAGTGATAAGTGCGAGTTTTGGCTTACTAAGGTGAGATTCTTGGGGCACGTGGTGCCGGGTTCAAGAGTGTCGATGGGCCGAGGTCGAGGCATTATGAGCTAGGAGGCCAGAAGCCAGTCTTCGAGATACGTAGTTTCTTGGGCTTGTGGGGTATTACAGGAGGTTCATTGAGGATTTCTCCCGACTAGCAGCACTTATGATAAGATTGACTGAAAGGAGGTGAGTTCAGTGGAATGACACAATGCGAGAAGGCATTCCAGGAGTTGAAGAGGAGGCTTACTTCAGCCCTATTCTGATAGTCACCGGAAAGGGGATAGAGGTACATAGTGTATTGTAGCCCAGTACCTCGAAGGCGGGGCTTGGGATGAATTTTGATGCGTAGGAAGTGGTAGCTTATGGTTCTAGCCGATTGAAGAATCATGAGAAGAATTACCCTACACACAACATGGAGTTGGCGGCCATAGTCTTTTCCTTGAAGATTTGGCGCCACTACTTATATGGCTAGCAGTTCGAGGTATACTCAGACCACAAAAGTCTGAAGTATATCTTCACATAGCGAGACCTCAACATGAGGTACTTAGCGGATGGATGGAGTTCTAGAGGATTATGACTTCACTTTGCATTACCACCCTTGAAAATGTAGTGGCTGATGCACTAATCCGGAGGAGTCACGGGGAGCGATAGCTAGTATAGCTTCAGAGTGGAAAGATGCTCCATATTGTGGGACGATTCGAGACTCTGATATAAGCGAGCGAGGCTAAAATTTATGTTAGGGAGTTTGGTAGCTATGTTGTCCCTTTGTGAGCGAGTGATCAAGTCCCGAGGGCAAGGCGGAGATAGCGTTCATCGGGACGAAGTGCAGTCAGAAGTGGTGAAGAGCATTTATTCACAGCGATGGTAGTCTTCGGTATAGAGGACGGATAGTGGTTCCCCAGTTGACATATCTGAGAGAGGAGATCCTTAGGGAGTTTCACTGCTCCCGATTTGCTGTGCATCCAGGTAGCATGAAGATGCATCATGATCTTCATCTCCAGTACTATTGGAGCGGGATGAAGAGACACGTCGAGGACTTTGTTCAACGATGCCTCACGTGTCAACAGGTTAAGGCTGAGCACCAGAAGCCAGCAGGGCTACTCCAGCCATTAGAGGTGGCTGAGTGGAAGTGGGAGCATGTCACGATGGATTTTGTGACCCACTTGCCATGGACACCGCGGAGGCATGATGCGGTATGGGTGATAGTGGACCTGCTCACAAAGTCGGCACATTTTCTAGCAGTGTGGATGACCTTCACATTGGAGGAATTTTCTTAGGTTATATATCGAGATTATCTAGTTTGGATGGGTGCGGTGTCCATAGTGGTGATGAGATTCAGTTTATGGCACACTTTTGGAAGAGCTTCTAGAAGGCCATGGAGACACAATTGACTATGAGCACTGCATTCCATCCTCAGACAGATGGTCACTCGGAGAGGACCATACAAATTTTAGAGGACATGCTGCGAGCATGCGTCCTGGATCATAAAGTTAGCTGAGAGGAGCATTTACCCTTAGTGGAATTCGCCTACAACAACAGTTATCAAGTGAGTATCAGGTGGCACCACTACCAGGGCTTTGTCTGAGAGGCCATTTGATCAGATTCTTTGGATAGATGTGAGTGACTCAGTCAGCTGGTAGGATGCGATTAGAGATACCTCGGAGAAGATGGGTTTGATCACGCGTCTTCTCACGGCTCGGGCAAACGGAAGGCTCTGACGGTTGGCGTTGACCCTAGAGTTCGAGATTGGTGATTACGTCTTCTTGAAGGTGATGCACAGAGAGGAGTGGGGTCGAGTTCGGTGAAGCAAAGGGAAGTTGTCGCCCAGGGGTTCATTGGGGCCCTGAGATGCTCGACGGGGTGGGCCTTTGTAGCGTGCGGATTTTGGCACTCTGCGAAACTGTCGGGGTGTCCATAAAGTGTTCCACGTCTCCATGCACTGGAAATATACTCCAGATCCTGCTCATATGGTGGATTGGGCAGAGATTACAATTGACACAGATGGGACCTTCGTGGAGGGACCGGTATGTATCATGGATGGCGGGATCGGGTTTTGCGATGCGAGGCGTGCGGCTAGTGAAGTGTTGTGGCAGCGTGCGGGTGGAGGAGGCGACTTGGGAACACGGGGACGATGCGAGCCGCATCCTTTCTTTGTTGAGGATGAAGGTGTGTTTGTCTAATATTGGAAGTCTAATATTGGAACTAGAATAACTATTGCATATGCATGTATTTGTGTGTGTGTGTGAATTTCGGGGACAAAATTCTTTTAAGGGGGGAAGAATTTAAAACCTGGGAAAATTAGAAATTTTCAAAAATGGAAAAATGATAATAATAATAATAAATTGGCATAATGGTTCAGGGAAGCCTAGAAAATTCTCTAGATCTCGAATGACGAAATGGATTAAGCGGGTTAGTGTCTCCATGAAATCTTGTGACCACGAGAAAAATTACATCGAATTACGAGGACAATCGAAATATTTCTGAGTTTACGGGTGGTGAGTTGCGAAGACTCCGGGACGAGATTTTCAGAATCTCAGGTCGAGGAAATAAGCTGAGTTAAGTTCATTTAAAATGAATTGAACTAAAAAGAAATAAATTGTTTCGGAACATAAATGAACCCGGACATGTCATAGACGCATAGATGAAGTGGTCCAGCGTCTAGCAAGCTAAATGGGACAAAAAAAAAAAGGAAAAGAGAAGAAAAATAGGACATTTTCTCCCCATTTTGGGAATTTCGGACAGGGGGTTGAGTTAGAGAGAGAAATGAGAGAAACTCCTCCTTCTCTCTTTGATCTACGGAGATCGAGTGGTCGGAATCCGTCTAGCCAAGATTTAAAGTTCATCTACTCGACAAGGGCTATGCTTGGGTATTGACAACACACAATTTCATCGGGGATTTCGTGTTTAGAGAACCTCTCTCTAAGATCTACGGAGCTCGAATGGTCGTCTCACGTCGAGCCAAGACTTAAAGTGGGAGTACTCGTCAAAGGGCGATGTGGACCGCAGAAATCAAAGTTTTCATCGAAGATTTGAGTGGAAAGTTCTGGAGGCCGTGGGTTTCGAGCTTCCTGGTCTTTGAAAGGTTTCGTCTTCGCTCCAAGAGGTAGGGAACCTTCCTACTCGGGCTTATTTTCAATCTAGGAGTCGTTTTGGTCTTGGTTGAGCCTTAGGGGCTGTTTGGATGGCGTTTAGGGGGCAACGCCATTTTCTGATTACTTTTCATATGAGGCCTCGACTTTGGGCAGACATAACTTTCTCCCCTCCCGAGCTACGATTCGGGTGTTCTTGGACTATATGGAAAGCCCTTTGAGTCTAGAACCCATCCATATATAACTTAATGCAATTTGAATACATATTATGTCTGAAAATAGCCCGAAAATCGATGAAGGCCTGCGGATTGCAGCGTAAGTCACTATTCATATGAGGCCTCGGCTTTGGGCTGGCCATAACTATCTTAATACGAACTCCAATTTATTGTGTTCTTAGACTCCTGAAGAATCCCTTGAGTCTAGAATCTGGCCATATGCTTTTAAATGGCATTTGGTGTCCACATATTTTTTGAAAATTTAATTGTAGCACCAAGTGTGCAAATCGCTTGGTTGTGATTATGTGTGTGGTCTAATACATTGAAATTGGTGTATGTTGGTTGGTGATTATATGCATGTTGATATAATTATCCATGAGGTTTGGGGAAAAGCATGAGTTTGTGTATGATTGAGGCCATTGCATGGCTTGTTGTAGGCTACTTGTGGACTCGATATGTCACAATTAGGCCTAGAGGTTAAAGTATGTCATTACTTGAGTGGTAGTGACTTATGATGTCAATGTATGCGTGTATTGATATGTTGGCATGAATCGTGTGAATTAATTGGAATTTATGTATTCATTGATATAACTTTCAAATTAATGCACGGGTTGAAATTCATGAGTAGGCATGTACCTATAACACTCATATATGTAGCATGAGTGATAGGCAATGGCATATTGCGTACATTTATACGAGTACATCGCATGAAATGGGTGTGAGTGCATAGGAAAATCAGTATTGTGTTTGGTGTTGATGTTGGTTTCGGTCTAGGGACAAAGTCCTAAAAGGTCGTATGAATAATTGGAGGTTGCCTAACATGGCTTTTAAACAAAGCGGTTTTATCGGGGTATGTCTAATAAATTTTATCGGAGGGTTGTCCACCAAATTTTATCGGAGTATGTCCAATAAATTATATCGGAGGATTGTTCAATAAATTTTGATATCAGAGATTGTCTAATGAGTTTTCAAAAACAAAAATCTTTTGTTTTGAAAACAGTTTTTCATACGTGGCATATTGCATGTTAGAGAGTCGGTGAGGACTTGAGTACGGGGATCATGAGTAGCATCTCGTGTGTCATGTGTAGATTTCATTCTATGATTGACATAATGTCATGGTGGAATGTACTTGTGGCATGACCATTGCATGCACTTAGGTAGGGTAGCCCTTGTAGTTTCACTCTACTAGAGGCTTTGCTCACCGGTCGTGAGACCCCCCTTTTAGTCTGAGGGATGTGCGGGAGATGGCGCTCACTGGGGCGATAATGAAGAAAGCCGGATTGTGGATTTGATTCGTATTTGTAAAACGTAATATTGGAATTCTTAATTTTTGATATATGTTTTGTATTAGAGTAGTGTAAATTTAAAATCTTATGGACTATAGTCCTATGGTCATGTGCTTATATGTTTGAGTATGGATAAACGAGCCCTATGTGGCTATTTTTACTCGTATGTGGACCCGGTGTGGTCATTGTATAATATTGGGACAGGTTGCCATGTAATTACACATATGTTATTTTGGGTAGAGCTCCCCGTACAAAGGAGACTTTGCCCGATTTTCGTTAAATCCTGGGTCCTAGGAAAAGGGGAATCAATGGTGTAGTGTCGGGTTGCAGGCATCCCACAGATCTTAGCGGGTTGTGGTTGTCAACGAGACCCAGGGATTTGAGGCGTCCTAATTGAACTAAATGATGAGTAAAAAATAATTGAATAGTTATAAATAAAATAAAATAATTCATAATGAAGTAATCATTTTATTTATTTTCAACCTGGAAATAAATTAATAATGTTTTACAAAATTTTCCATATTTCTATAATATTTACAAATCATAAAAACGTAATTATTATTTATTTCACGAAAATAAATAAATTGATGTTTTTAAATGAAAATGAGTTGAAGTTGTATCTATATATTTATAAAAAATATAATACGATTTTAAGATATTATTAATATTGATGTCTTATTTTTATTTTAAATAATTTATGATTAGAAAATCATTTTTATTTAAAGAAAATAAGTAAATTAATATTGTTTAAAGAGATAAATTTATTGATTCAAGTAGAGCAATACATTCAAAACAATACAAAATCAAAGTGCTAAAAACGATATCCATATTAAGCGAAACGAGGCAACGCACACAGTGTCAATCTAAAAATCTTATAGAATATTGAAAAAATTTCGTATGGGCTAAAATTAATTGAATAAGTTGTTTTTGCAAAAACGGGTTAATGGATAGTCTATCATATAATGAGCCCAATTAACTAATGATTAATTTTGGATTGGACTTTGCATCTTTTTGGTAGAAACCCAATTGAGTGGCAAGTGTAGGCTATGGATCTCATTGAAGCCTATTATGTGAGGGCTCATTGAGTATAAAAGCTAGGTCACCTCTTTAGTCCAGATCAAGGGTTTTTCCCATTGAGCATAGCTGTTAATCTGGATTATAGAGAGGAAAGATTTAGTTTATGTCTCTTTGGCCAATGTCGGGAAGATTTAGTTTTGCAATCTAACGTAGTAATCAATTATTTGTGATGACTTAAACATGTATGTTATTCATTGTAATTTTCTATAATTGTCAGTATCCTTTATTCATGTAAATGATAAATTATTCTACATGTGGTATCAGAGCTAGATTTACATGATTTAGGATCTACAATTGAAAATTGAAAATAAAATTTTTATTTTTACATTTTGGGAGGTTGAATCATCATCCATGATTGGCCATGGATTTTGTTCGTTTGATTGTGAAACCCTAGGCCTTTTGTTTCTCTTGTTATAAGCTTCAAATCGATATATTATATGTGCAATTTCGTCAGGTAAATTGGGAGTAATTTGTGTTTCAAATTTTCGGAATTTTCTTGTTCAAAGATTCAAGAAAATTTTTATTTGTACAAATTATTATGTTTTACTCAAATTAAACTCTTGGATCTTGTTGTTTACATATATCTTAGTTTATATGTTGCATCAATCTCGGGTTTTTTGGCTCAATTTGGTGGAAATTAAAAAAATCAATTTTATGGGTATGAACCATAGATCTATTCGTTTTATATTTTTTAAATTGAGCAAGATTGTGGGGTTTTTTGTTCAATTAATTGTTGTTTGGAGATTTCTTACACTATTTAGGTAAAAAACCCCTTGCAAAATGAGTCGAAAATAGGTGTTAAAATAGAGAATTTTTTGGATCTTGTGTATGAAAGGTTTAAGCTTAGAATTTTTGTTGTTCAAATATGGAGATCTTTAATTAAGTTGGTTTTTTTTTTTAATGATTAAATGTCTTAGAATTGTTAGAAACAACCTAAATATTAAAACCCATCGAAATCGTTAGAAAAACATCATTTTTTCAATGATTTGCAAATTGGGTCATAAGCGGGTCATTTGACTCAGTGCAGAAATTTGGCCGTGTGAGGTTAAAAGATGACCTCACAGCACATGCTACATGTGGTATACATTTCGCTCAGCGGTCGAGTGCGTGAGGTGCGTGTGACCTCATCCGGAGTTCGTTTTGAGCCCCTTTTTTTCCTATGCGCTTGTTTTTTTGTAATACATTTTTTGGATATATCATTTGGTTTTTTGGGTCAAAATTATTTATTAATAACTATTACTTATTTATGTGATTTAATTAAATTAAAAATTATTTTTGGTATAATTTTTTTGTTCAAAAATTTACCATAAATTATGTTAATATACATGGAACGAGGAGTAGTACTCACTCTCTTTTTCCTCTAGATTGAAAGCTTTCAATCATACTCTCCTACTTTATCTAAATCCACATAAACTAGTTAAAAAATTAGTTTAAAGTGCTTAGCAGTAAAATTGTTGTTCAAATTATTGCAATTATAATTGATCCTTGATCATTAAAAGTACATATTGTGACATATTTTATCTTGTTTGATCATATGCATATATATCGCTAATATGCACTATTGTTGATGGACAATAATTTTTTAATTTTCCTAATTTTGGAGCGTTGAATGTGAATTGTTGAGGTTATTTCAACAAAGTAATTTGACCATCAAAATTTGTAGGATTTTGAGTTCCTGTTTTGTTGATTGGGAAAATTTTAAATTAACTTGTACAATCGCTTGCCCAAAGGGGGTTATTGTGCAAATTAATTTAATAACATGAGGATATTGATTGAGATAAATTTGTTTGCCCAGAGGAAATAAATTTTGATGAATTAGTTGTAGATCCTCATGCTTTGGATAGTTGTTGTTGTGGACTCTGCCAAAAGGGAGTTTACGATAATCTGATTGATTCTTATATTGCCTTATGTATTTAAGCATTTTATTTATTGCCCATAATTGATCTAGTTGCACATTTTTTGTCAATGAGTTGCTTTGGTTGTGAACAACAATAATGCTACAACTGAAATTCTTAGTGGGTTAAACTATAAGAGATGGAGATCATACATAGAGTATACTTTAGGAATGATGGATTTTGACATGGCTTTACATGAAGATGAACCTCCTAAGCCTACTGATGAAAGAACTAAAGCTGAGATAGCTCATTATGTGAAATGGGAAAGATCGAACAGTTTGAGCCTCATTTCAATCAAGAGGTCCATTACTGAGCATCTCATTGGAGGAATACCTAAGAGCAACAATGCTAAGGAATTTCTGGTTGTTGTAGGAAACAAATACTAGATATTTGATAATACTAAAGCTGGGAATTTCATGGATGAATTGATGAATATGAGGTACAATGACATGACAGGGGTTCATGATTACATCACGAAAATGGTGCATCTTGGACTAAGTGAAAGCGCGACATTCCTATTCAGATAAATTCATTATTCATCAAGCCCTCGATTCTCTACCATCTTCTTTGTGAGTGGAATTGTATACAACACATGCATCCGGACTTGGGGTGTGAATGACCTTATCACTAAGTGTTACACTCGTAGTCAAAATTTGTTAGGTGTTCAGCCACAAACATTAGTGGACCTACTCCTCTACCTTGTGTGGTAACAAAGTACTTCATTACATTCATTGATGATTTCTCCCAATATGGCTATGTATTTTTATCATAGAAAGTCGGATGCTCTTGAAATGTTCAAAGTCTTTTCGTATTGAGTTGAGAAACAAGCTGGGAGAGAAAGTCATCAAGATTGTAAGATCGTTAAATTGGTGAGTATTATGAGAAGCATGTGGTGATCTTTGGGCCAATAAAGACCTTTTGCAAAGAGTACCTCACAGGATAATGGTATTGTTATGATATATTATGCTTGGTAGTCTGAGCGAGAATGGTGTGGCGAAATGAGTAACCGCGCTCTTATGCAAATGAAGAGGCATGATGAGGTAGGTCCAAATTTTCCCATAATGTTGTGGGGTGAAGCCATCAAATATCAACCTACATTTTGAACCATGGCTACTGTAAGTCGATTACCTAAAACACCTTTTGAACTATGGACGAGGCGAAAACTGGTTGAATCATTTCAAAGTATGGGGTGTCTAGTGAGGTAAATCATGATCACTTCTTTAGAAGACATATTCGAGAACTACTAGGTGCTACTTTGTGGAGTATCCTAGTCACTTTCCGAGGATCACGAGGTTTCTTTGTTCGACTCGTAGCCTTCAGAAGTTGTTGAATCTCGAGTGCAAAGTTTTAGAGTTGGATGTTGCTGAAGGTATACCCTCTCAATTAAATGAAAGAGTGGAACCCATGGATGTTATTTCTTTGCCTTTGCAAGCCTCAAACGTCAACCTTGATGTTAGACCTTTTGATTCTGGGATTCAACAGGGAGTTGCTACTATAAATCTTCCTCTTGATGAAATACTTGTAAATGAGATTCCTGCAGTGGAAGTGAGAGATCTAAAAGAACTAGAAGGCCTGCCATTTTAGTAACTATTATGTCTACCTCGAAGAGGAAGAGTATGACATTGGAGAAGAAGTAAACTCGACTACTTAGAGTGAAGCTCTCAATAGTGATAAGGTAAATGAATGGTTGATTGCCATAGGAGATGAGATGCAGTCTATGTCAGACAATGATGTTTGGGAACTTTAATCTTCCCAAGAGGATATAGAAGCCATTTAGGATCTGAATGGGTATTCAAGACCAAAAGAGACAACTAAGGAATGTTGAAAGATACAAGGCTTGATTGGTTGCTAAAAGGTATACACAACGAGAGGGCATTGATTTCATAGAGACGTTCTCACAAGTTTCTACCAAAGATTCCTTTAGGTTGATTATGGCATTGGTAGCTCATTTTGAGCAGGCCCGTCGAATGGATGTCGAGGAAACTGACTTTTCTCAATGGTGATCTAAGTGTCGAACCCGGGAAAATTAAATTTTCGGGAAAATGGCAAAGTAATAATAATAATAATTTGCCATAATGGTTTGGGGAAGTCTGGAAAATTCTCTAGATCTCAGATGACGAAACAAACGTCATCGTTGGATTCATCTCATGAAATCTATAGTTACCCAGAAAATTTTCATTGAATTCCGAGCCAGTCGGATTTTTCACGATTTTCGAAGTAACGGGTGTCTAATGACTCCCAAGGACGATTTTTTTACGAGAATATTGGGAGTTAGGAAATAACTCAAGTTAAGTTCATTTAAAATAAATTGAACTTGAATCGAGACGAAAATGAATTGTTTCGGGGTAGGAACGAATCCGAGCGACGCATGACACGTGGCACCGTGAGAGCCACTGATCAAACTTAACTTAAAATAAGTTAAGATAAAAGAAAAAGAAAAGAAAGAAAGGGGAGAAAGGAGGAGAAAACATAGAGAATTGAGAGAAGATAGAAAGAGGAGAGAGAAACTCTAACTTCTCTCTAAGATCTCTGATTCGAATTGGAGTAGGTCTCCGTGGGCCAAGACTTAAAGAGTCGGGTGCTTGGGAGCTGCGCGTGGATGCGGAAACTCCAAGTTTCGCTCAAGGTTTCACGCGGGAGGTTCGTGAAAGTCAAATGATTCGAGTTCAGGAAGTGTCCGTGGGAATTCCTCAGGGCGTTGCTCACGCTCCAAGAGGTAGGGATTCTTCTTACTTTGGTTTATTTTTCATTCTATGGGTTGTTTGGTTGAGTATTAATGCCCTAAAGGGGCTGTTTGGCCGCTTTTGCCCTAAGGGGCTGTTTGGAAAATTAATGGGTTATGGGAATGAGTACTTACTATTTAACCACATATATGATGTCGATTTTTGGGGCTGATTTTTAGGAAAAGGGAGGGAATTTAGTCCTAGTATCCTTGAGAGTGTAGCCCTATCGAGGAGGAACTTGATGTGAGGATTTTGAATCCACCCAAATTAGACCTCTATAACTCAAGTTATATGAGTCAGTTCGAGACTACTCCAAGTCGCCTATTTTAATGAACCTCATCCATGTTTTGAGATGATTTTCGGTTGGGAAAAAGTGAGAATTTGGACTAGCATCCTTCAAGGAACTTCTAGCTCTATATGATGTCAATGTTTGCGTGTATTGATATGATGGCCTGAATTGTATGATATATTTGGAATTTATGTTTTTGTGTAATGCCCCGAAGAATGATGCATGGAGTAATTATGCATGAGTAGGCATGCACCTATAGCACTCATCATATATGTAGCATGGTATGAATGAGCAATGGCATGATTGCATTGCATTATGCACTAGGACATTACATGACATGGGTGTGAGTGCATGGTAGAGATCGACACTGTGTTTGGTGTTTGATGGTATGTCGTGGGTACATGGTTGATCGACACTATGTTTGGTGTTCGATGGTGGGCTTAGTGACATGGGACAACATCCAAAATGAGTCTCACGGTTTAAAATAAAAATTGAAAAATATGTGTGTTAGGCAAAGCAAGTTGGGGTAGATCTTGGGGTAAGCGGCATTCACGGTTAGATATGATCTCGCCCCGAGGTGAAAAACCGGCGTTCGCGATTAGATATGATCATCGACGGTGAAAGACCATAAAAATGTTGGAAACACCTGCGGCGTCCTGCGGTGTAAACCCGAAAATCCGTGGCCCACAAATGCATAAACACACGGAACTTAGGAAATATAAGTTGATATCGGGAACCGTCCAATGGATTTTGATTTATAAAACAAAAAGGTTTTGTTTTGAAAAATGGTCATTGATGGAACAAAATGACGATTTGGTTTTCACACTCGGCATATGCATGTGTGAGGGAGTCGGTGAGGACTCGGGACATGGGATAGGGTGGGTCACATTCTCATCCATGACATGTAGACATTTTGAGTATGAGCGTGCATGTTTTCACTTGAATGTGGTGTGCCGTAGCATGTGCCTTGGGTGGGGTGGCCACTTGTAGGAATTATTCTCCTGCGGGTTTGCTCGCCGTCGTGGGACTGCCCTCCTTTCGGGTGCGGGGAGTGTATGGGGAGGCCGTGACAAACCGAGGCCGTGATTATGAAGAGAAGGGTGATGTGTGGCCTTGATATTACCTAACAAAAGTATTTTGTATAAAAAAATTGTAACTAAATTCTTTTTAGTACTATTATCTATAAATAATCGAATAGCAAGTATGGTAAGAGGGTCGTGATCGGACTCTTACGGACTAGAATTAAGTGTTTTATTTTCATATTTTAGATTTAAATGTGAATGAATGGGTCCCGGTAAAGGGATGTATATTGGGGATATGGACAGATGGACCATGTGTAGTCATTACTACTTCTGTTGAGACCTTGGATGGGTTATGATTATACTGTTATATAGGTTGTATATTGCATTTAGAGCTCCTTTGAACAAAGGAGACTACGCCGATTTTGTGAAAATATGGATCTCGATAAATGGGACACAACAGTGTGGTATTGGGTCACCCGAAATCCATAGGAATTCCATGGTTTGTGGTTCATCAGCGTCGCTCCGGGTTTGAGGCGTCACACTAAGTGAGGGAGGTCTATAATATTTACAACCTCGAGGTTTAAGGAAAATGGGAAAGAACATGGTATGCAGTTGATTGTGATAGATCTGAAACCTCCTTAGGCGCTGCTCAGAGCCATATAGATCGTGTGCTTAAAGTTTAATATGCGAGATGTCTGAAAATTGGTGTTATATTTATTGTGAAGGGAGATAAACTCGGTGATAGCAGTGTCAAAGAATGATTTGGAAAGGATGTCATGAAAACTATTCCTTATGCTGAGTGTCATTGGTAGCTGATGTATGCCTGAAGTATGTACGAGACACGATGTGCCTTCATTGTTAATGTTCTTGGTAGATGTTGCTCCGAACCTTGGGCATGATCATTGGGTTCTTTGAGGAGAAGAATCATGAGATATCTACAAAAAAGCAGAAGGATTTTATCTTTGGGTAGATCTTGAGGTAGTTGGATACTCCAGTTCGATTTTAGCGGTTGTTTTAGACTATCGCCGTCTACATCGATATACATTTTTATGTTAAAATTTGGTGGAGCCATTTCATGGAAAAGTGTCAAACATAGCCTAATTGCATCCTCGACTATGTATATTGAGTTTGTAGCTTGTTATGGTGCATCATCTCAAGCTGTTTTGCTAAGAAATCTAATTTTAAAGCTGCAAGTTGTTGTTTCCATCTCTCGACCCATTATAATTTATTGTGACAATAATGCTGTTGTGTTCTACTCCAAGAGCAATAAGATTAGTATGGGTTCCAAGCACATGGAAATCAAGAACCTTACAGTCAAGGACTTAGTGGAGAAAGGGGATATTGTGATTGAACACATAAGAACTGAGTCCATACTAGCTAATCCCTATCACTCTAACCAAGGTTTTAAAGCCCCATAAGCGTTCAAGGAACATGTTGTGAATATGGGTGTCATTGGAGTCTTTTTGATTCTTTGGTTTAAAGTAGGGCTTTTGTGATTTCCTTATTTTGATTATTATTTTGTGTAAACATTGATCATTATTTCTATGCGACTTGAAAAATAAAAATCTTTTATGATTATCATCATTATTGAGTATTATATTATAGCATGTCATAATTGAATTAAATACAACATGGTATCTTAAGATATTGAACCTTAAGAATTATAGGTGTATACTATTGGATGTCACAAATAGCACTATTTTGAAGTCTCGAGTGCTTATTGATGACATATGACTTGTTAAGGTCAAGCAATTTCATATTGTTTAGAAATTACAACAATTTCATTTTGTTGAGAAATTGCAATTACAATTTCATTTTGCTGGGAAATTGTAATGAGTACTGATAAGAAACAATGCATATAGATGGTGATCACATGTTGGCATTGATTTCTTACAACACTACTAGGTTTATGATCCATGTTGATATGATTATAAGTATTCATGAATATGAGGGGCATTATGTTTGTTGATATTAACATATAGATCATCATAGTCCAATATTAAGCCCATGTTGGATCGGATAAGTTTATCAAGATGCTGCTTATAGACTATCATTTCTTTAAAAAAAAACAAAAAACAAAAAAAAAAAAATGTGTGGCCACATGAAACAAATTTTTATGTAATTAACTCGAGAGTCTTATTTTCAAAATGAATTTTATAAATCCTTAAAAAAAAATCAATTAATGTTGCCCAAGTGGGAGAATGTTAGAAAAATTTTCATATGGGCTAAAATTAATTGAATAATTTGTCTTTGCAAAAAATGGGTTAATGGATAGTCTATCATATAATGAGCCAAATTAACTAGTGATCAATTTTGGATTGGGCTTTGCATCTTTTTGGTAGAAACCCAGTTGAGTGGCAAGTGTAAGCTATGGATCTCATTGAAGCCTATTATGGGAGGGCACAATGAGAAACCAATATTGAGTATAAAAGTTAGGTCTCCTCTTTAGTCCAGATCAAGGGTTTTTCCCATTGAGCCACCATAGCTATTAATCTAGATCATAGAGAGGAAGACTTAGTTTGTAATCCGCTGCAATAATCAATTATTTGTGATGGCTCAAACATGTATGTTATTCATTGTAATTTTCTATAATTGTCCGTATCCTTTATTCATATAAATTATAAATTATTCTACATAAAATACCTAAGATTTCATATCTACACGAACAAGATTTGATACGATGACTATGATGGATCGAAACTATCGCTAACAAGAAAACCCACCATAAACCCGATTGTTACTTGATAGAAGCTGCCTTGTCGAGGCAAGCCTTGTAACCAATAAAGTTGGTTTATATATAAAAATTGAAACAAATTTACCATATCTGTTTTTACAAAATCAATATAAAGATTATTCTTAATATAATTATATTGTTTTAAATTTTGAAAATCATTTCCGAAAATGACTTGCATTACTGATCAAAGTATCTCCTCGAAGATTTACACCATACCCAGTTCTTGATGGATTTTACATTGTTATTATGCAAATCGAATCCTAATGCTTGCATAAACATTATGTCAAGATCTTAAACATAACATTTAGACAAAACATTGTACCGTGATCGAGTTTTCTAGTGAGGATCAATTGAAGATGATTTGATAGAAACTGTGTTTTGTCTCTCTAACCCCTGAATATTTTTCTAGATGGTGAGAAAATGGGATATATTTTCCAGGTGGAAGAAAAGACCAGTTTCTATATTGATCCTTTTTACATCACACATACCTCAAATGTCACATTTAATTTAGAAATACTGGTTAAATAACCCAACATTTTGCAAATATAACACTCTCAATGTTTTTTCTTGAAAAATAACATATTTTAGACAAATATCCTTCACCATTTTATATAGTTACATATGTTCTTGAAAAAAAATGGATTGCTTTTATAAAAAAAATAAAAAATAATAAAGGTATTTTTGCCAAAATAATGTCGAAAACTGACGTAAGGATAAATATCCAAATTTTGGTTTTAAAAGAGTTTTTTTAATCAAATCACTCTTTAATTTATCATTAAACCTTAATTTTTTTGTATTCATTTACTTTGCAATACAATATTTAGCATTTTGTTCTCAGAGAATGAAACATGATGTACCTCCATGTCATCCAATCCTTAGAACTGACCGACATATTAGCCAAAACCTTAATTATTTATTAATAACCCTTTAACCACTAGTCAGACCTCTAGCTAAAACCTTAATTATTTGTTAATGGGGATATGACATATAGAACATAAATAATATCTAAGAGAGTTCAATTTTCAGAAAGTAAGAGTTTTCAGAAATGTGGACTTCTGATAGGGCAACAACAAAGCATGGAATCCTTGAATTCTTCACCCACCCAATGCGGCTTGATGAATATGAGCGAAGAACAGACCGACTTTCAAGAGTCAATGCACTGTCTCCAACTGGGTTATAGCGTGTGAAAGCTCTTTCTGTAGCCTTCTTGGCCTAAAACAAGAAGAAACAAGCCTTCAGTTTGGGGAGGAGAAATAAAAGGAGAGATTCAACCACTGAAAATGAAAAGAAAAAAAAACAATTTACTTCAGCTTCCCAGTCAGTTCGTAGAGTTATGATAAGAAGGGACAGCACTTGAACTACAAGCGCACATATAATCCCCAACCAGAGGCCCTAATTCAAGGGTTCAGCAGACAAAATGACAAGAAATCGGACATTCAACATAACTTCGTAAAAGCTCAAGCTTGTAAGATTCGGGTTTAATATGAATATCATGCTGTTAACACAGTTGCTTCAAGTTAATTGGATATGATAAAACACATGATAGTAAAAGGGAGAATGATAAGCTCATACCCGGCCTCCAATGTTTAAGACGAAAGATAATAAAATAGCAGAAGGGATTCCCACAAGATAGTATGATCCTAGATTGACAAAGGCACCAATCTTCTGCCAACCGCATCCTCTAGCAGTGCCTAAGTGTTAATGAACAAGAAAATTAATTAGCTGCAGAATTTCAGCTTCAATACTCCATTCAGCAGATGGAGATTATTATATTCTGAGGCCAAATATGCGTTTGTGTTTTTTAGAAGTGGGAAATTTTGGTATACTTAAAAGTTTGAAAGAAGTGGATGATAATTATGTTAATAGCAGATGAGTGATGAAAGAACCTGAAAGAACACATTGCAGTGAATCTAGGAAGTTGGATAATGCAAGAATTGGCATCATAGCGCTATGTTGACCACTTCAGTTTTCATTGCTGTAGGCATAGCCCATATGTTTCTTATTAGTATCAGAACTAGTCCTATGATAATGCCTTCGCTTATGGCCATGCCTAAGACGACAAATACAGCTAAACGAGCAGTTTGTGGATGCCCGGCCCCAAGTTCATTTGAGACCCTTGTGCTGTACAGAGAAATCAAGAACATGTTAGAATAGATGCATAGTTTTGAGTTTCCATTAGATCATCAAGTTCACTTGTGAGGTTGAAATCAAGAATATCTGACAAATTAGTAAGTTCTGACTAGTGTTCTTTCCCCCCTTTTTTTACCTGGTATGGGAAATTTAGCTCTAAATCAAAGTCCTAGACGTTAGCCATAAAAACTTCAATGTTGAACACATGGTCAATTTTACAGCTTACCTCACAGCTCCACTGAGTCCAAAGGGGATCATCCAAACTGTTGCAGCTGTATTGAGGCTGGGAAACAAATATGTTCCACTAAGATCAGACTATATTGTGGGGTTCAAGGGTTGTACATAAAAAAAAAAGCAATAAAACTAAATGGAAATAAGGAAAATCCCAAGAAATTATTACAGATAATGTTGGGATTCAACACTCACCAGATTGAAAGCACTGAAGTTTCTAACTTTGGATTAGGAGAAGCCAGATAGAAGAACAATCAGTTCAAATGACCACATTTCCAAGCTGTTCAATTTCAAGATCTTTAGAGATATCGAATACATATTGTAATAATGGGATTTCCTGACAACAGATGAAGCATTATGAAATGAGAACACCAGACCATACCAGCAGAAGGAATAGCAAGTCTAAGAAAATCAGGGATATTATGCAGGGCCTCCTTTGATAATCCAGTCCTAGTTTTCGAGCAAGAAGACGAAAATCGACATATAGTGCCAGCAACAAACATTTGTCAATAAAGGTTATACCATTTGCCAAAGCAGCACCTTTACTTCCAAGGCCAGATTTGAACACCAGAAGCCAACACACCAGAATATGGACTAAAGTTGTGATTCCAGAGGTTACCATCATTGGGAAGACAATGCTTTGGGTTTGCAAGAATCTGACTAGACACTGAAGGAGGCCATAGGCAAACAGGCTTGGGATCATGAAACGAGCATAAGTTTCAGCTTCTTGTGATATCTCAGGGTCTTGACCCACAGCCATTAGAATGGTTCCTGTATATGCCCAAATGATAGAAAGAGGTATGCTAACAAGGAGAAGAATAAGCATGGCCCTCTGCATGTGTACACCAAGCAGATGGTATTGCTTTGCTCCGTATGACTGCCCACATAAGGTATCCAATGCACTTGCCATCCCCATCTGTTTCAACCAAAAAGAAAAATGAGAACAAATTCAGCTTTTTCTCACTTTTTGGGACTGAAATGGTCATTCTGGATGACAAAAACAACTGAATAAAGAAAGTCGATAATTTGTGATCTAGCAAGCTTATTAATGCATTCATCCAGAAAAAAAATAAAAAAAATAAAAAAAATCTATCACCAGGGATGTAAATGGAAAGACTAAAGACTTCGTTTAGATCTCACATAACGTAAAGGAAAAAACCAAGAAAGTGCTTGTAATGCTTTATGATATATTTTCAGTTTCCCTCCCTTGTTCTGTACGAATAAGAATAAAAACAGAGTCAAACAGCTGTGATAAAATCAGAATAGCACTAAGCCAATTTCTCAAACGAATTCCACAATAAGAAAAATGGAAAAGTGAGCTAAACATTGCAGACTCATCAAGGGAAAAAAAAGGAAAACCCATTACAGCTAAGGAAATCAAGTCCAGACCAGTCCTTCCTGAAATGGCGAAGTCTACCACTTATACACAAAACACAGACAAAAAAAAAAAAAAAAAATCTGTATATCCATTTCTTACAACTGCATAACATTTCCGAAACAATTGGAAAATCACAAATTATCCAATATGTGCCTGACCATACCCACCTTCCACAACCATAGATTCCAATATTGCAGAGAAAAGCAAGCAAGAGAAGAGAAACCCAACTCACCAACAAGCTGAACCCAGTGACAGTAGCGAAGGAAGTAGCCATTGAAGAACCAGAAAGAGCTAACTCTCCCAGATGACCCACAAACATCACAGATATCACCTGCAGACAAAACTGCAAAAGGCTGACAGATATCAGAGGCCCTGATAACCATAGCTGCTTCTTCACTTCTTCTACCACCTTATCTCTCTCAAAAACCCTCCCTCTGCTTCTTTCTCCATCGTCTTCCCCACAGCTCTGGATCAGATGAGATCGCAGAGTTGGCTTCTCCTCCCTCGCTTCCATCTCCTTCACACGCTCACAGAGGAGACCGCTGCACAGAGTAGACCGCCTCTGCAGCGATGGCTAATTGCTTTACAAGCACATGGAATCTTGTAATGCCTAAAATGCCCATCAAAGTTAGGGTGATTTGATAAAAAAAGAACTTTTCCAAACCTAGTTTAAAATTTTGACCCTCCGTCCATTTTTGGCCTAATATTAATAAAAATATATTTCTTATTTTTTTTACAAAAATAACTTATTTTTTAAAAGACAATATAAATACATTAAATAAAAAAATAATGTTTTTATCTAAAATGAGTTATTTTAAAAAAAAAAACATGAGAAATATTAGATTCATAAATTCAAGATTATTTGATATCTCTTAATCAAATGTTATATTTTAAAAAAAAAAGAGATTATTTTATAAGAAAATAAAAATATAACATCAATATTTGACAAATATAAATGAAGGCTGTTTTCAAAAGGTATTTTAATAAAATCAGTCTTTAAAATAGAGGCTGTGGTTTTTTTAACATTAAAATGGTATATCGGTATCCCACTATGATACAACTCACTGCCAAATTGAATAAGACAAAAACTAATAAACTTTTATTTTTGTTAAAAGGTGGTTGGCTGTATTTTGGAGTTCCAAGCTCTAAGCAGTAGGGTGGTTCGATACGATTCTTCATCTGTTCAATTATCCATGTTTAATAATTTAGATAACGACAATAATTTCCACCTGTCATAATTGACCATGTCCATTGTTCAATTGTTCACATATGTTTCTCATTGAAGTTTAAAGTGAGATTCAATAGCTTATGATAATTTTAAAGTAGTGGTGGGACACGAAGACTTTTCCCAAGGCAACATAGTACTTGGGCTACAAGAATGGCTTTCTACCAGGGGCTAAGTGAAGTTGAAATTAATAAATCAGAAGCACTTAGTATTAAAAAGGTTAACCTTAGGGGTCTCCAATGGACTGAGTCAAACTACTTGACTATGAGAAATGAGGTCCGTGGTTCGGTTTGATTTGATTAAACTTTGTATTTTTTAAAGTCACGTGATCGACCCGCTGTTTTTATCTTGGGATGGCTGTGAAGCGGGCTGGTAAGCGAGCTTAGAGAAGCTGAGATAGATAGACTTAATAAATCAAATAATTAAATCATATATATATATATATATATATATATATATATATATATATATATATATATATATATATATATATATATATATATATATATCTCTCTCTCTTCTTATTTATTTATTTATTTATTTTAATCTCATTTGCCTTCTTAAAATTGTCATAGCTAAATTGAACCTATATTTAACATAATAAGCTTTTAATAAAATACGTATTATAAATATAATTACTGTAATATATTTTAAAGCAAATAATATAGGAATAAAGGATGGAGTCACAGTAAAGCGGAGTGCAAAGGCGAAACATGGCGGCGCGAAGCTATGAATCGGGAGTTTGAAACCATGAAGCGAGTGATACGGCTACAAGCGGAGTCGGCCGAGGCAGTCGACTTAGACTCAGGCCGAAACTGGCCTGTCGAATTTGGCATTTGAATCGGAACAAACCTCGAGCTTTTGAAGGCCTGTATACTTGGTCTTTTTATTTTCCATGCATAAGACCGTGTTCCATGTTTGCTTAATTTATTGTATGAGGATTTGATGTTTTTTTCTTTTTTTTTTTAATATTTTGCCCATGAATGTCAAGATTATATTGGAAATAAAATTGGAGAAAGTGTAAAATAGTGGACAAAGAATTGAAGTCGTCATGGTATATATCAAATAAAGCAAGAACTTGCAAATTGACTCTATATATAAATAATTTTTGGGATCAACTACATAATATATAGTGAGAATTGATGTTATTTTTTTCAATCTAATACATTTTTTTCGATAATTAACAAAACCATCCGTTTATGCGGTCAAAATAAAAAATAAAAAACGAAAACAAAAGCATCTATTTATTGGTAAAGTATGTAAAAATACATCAACATGTACTTTTACAAGATAGAAAGAAGGTATAAGAAATTATTTGTTTAATACACCCATTTTAGGAGTAAGTCCAACTTAGATGACAGATTGTTTGAGAAACAATATTTCCCAAGTAGAATGATTGCTGCAAACTAAGTCAAAATACTTCAGTATTATTCCACTATATTACCAAAATTCACAAACAGATTGAAGTTATTGGCTATTCAGCTTTGAGATTAAATTAAGAAGATCAAATTTAATGATTTTTTATTAGATCGACTAATAAATCAAAATTTTGGTTTCCTCCAATATTTATTCTGTGGAAATATATTTTAATCATAATTATTTTGGCATTATTGTTTTATTATTATTATTATCGTTATTATTATTCAATAAGAAATTGTAAGAAATTGAAACTCCTATTGCTATATGAAGCTTTATTCCCATCCGAAAATTGTGATTATAATAAAAAAGTATGTTTACCATGAGTAAGTAATTACGAAAAGAAGGTTTGTATGAAGGACATACTTGTTGTGAAGAATATTCATCAAGAGTGCCTGTTTATTGATTTTTTAATATTGAAATAAAGAAAAAGAAAATATAAAAATTGCATACTTAGATCAGTAGGGTTTATTCTTAGTGGTATTTGTTTTTTTTTAAAGTAATTCTTTTAGGCTTTATATGATTTTTTAATTTTCTTAGAAAAATACATATTTAGAATATACACAAAATATTTTAAAATCTTTTTTTGGAAGATATTTTAAAATCTTTTAAAATCGACACCAAAATATTTTATTCTATTTTAGTTATAAAAAATAAATAAATATGATAATTATTTTTTGTAAATAATTATAATAATAAATTATTTATCATTTTAATTTTTTTAAATATGTTATACATATATTATACAAATGTTTTTCACTTTATTATAATAATAAAGTTATGTCAGCTTTACAAAATAAGTACTAACTTAAATTATTTTTAATATATTTAAGATATTAATTTTAAGTATATAAAACAAACAACAACATTTTACTCGAAATACAATATGTAATTTAGAAGAGCATATATCGTTGCTGAGTATATGTGCTTTTTGTGTTAATAGGTAATCCCCTCTTGTAACAAAGAAAAAAACATAGAAATAGAAATACAATATTAAAAAAAGAAATAATTTAATACTTAATACTATTAACCTTTATTTTATTCAACTAAATAAAATTTCTATACTTAATACTATCAAGCCTTATTTTATTCAACTAAATAAAATATCTATTAAAAAAACAATTATGATTCAATTACTCTAAACTCTTTTTTGGTAAGGTTTTTACCATAATTACCAAATTTTCTTGTTTTTTAAGGTGCATGATGATATAAAATATAAATATGTCAAATTTAATAACTTAAAAAATTAATTCTAACATATTTTAGACAAAAATATCCTTCATTAATCATGATTTTATATATTTACATATGTTTGAAAAGAAATGATTAATTTGCAAAAGAATAATGAGGTTATTTTTGTCAAAATGATGTTAGAAATTGATGAAAGCATAAATTTGAGTAATTGGCTTTTCAAAAGGTCTTTTAATCAAATCACCTTTATTTATCATTAATCAAATCAAATCAAATGCACTGTCTAGACGGGGATTATAGCGTCACAGACTCGATCACATAGCCTTCTTAGCCCTAAAACAAGAAAAAAGTCTTCAGTTCCAGGAGGAGAAATAAAAGAGATTCAAGCACTGAAAATGAAAAGAAGGAAAGAAAGGAAAAGAACAATTTACTTCATCTTCCCAGTCAGTTCGTAGAGTTATGATAAGAAGGGACAACACTTGAACTACAAGAGCACATATAATCCCCAATCAGAGGCCCTAATCCAAGAAGTTTTACAGACAAAATGACAAGAAATCAGTTGCTTCAAGTTAATTCGATATGATAAAATACATGTTAGTAAAAGGGAGAAATGAAAAACTCGTACGATTGAGTCTAATAAAATAGCTAATAAAATAGCAGAAGGGATTCCCATAAGATAATATGATCCTAGAGTGACATAGGCAGCAATCTTCTGCCAACCGCATCCTCTAGCAGTGCCTAAAGTATTTAATAAAACAGGAAAATTAATATAGAATTTCAGCTTCAATGATTATATTCTGAGGGAAAATATGTGTTGTGTTTTTTAGAAGTGGCTGAAATTTTGGCATACTTCAAAGTTTATCTGATTTCTTATGATAATTATATTAATATCAGAATGATGGAAAGAACCTGAAAGAACAGTCTGCAGTGAATCTAGGAAGTTGCCTGATGCAATAGTTGGCATCATTTTAGCTACATATTGGCCACTTCTGTTTCATTGCTGTAGGCATAGCCCCATATGTTTCTTATCAGTATCAGAACTATTCCTATGAGAATGCCTGTGGTT
>JAEQBH010007032.1:0-120505 GCA_016808115.1 Tetrastigma voinierianum
TCGTAGGGCCTACCTCGCGCCCGGATTCAACCTTTGCTCTGCTCTGCTGGCCAGTTCTGAGTCACTCCGTCCCACGCCTATATGTCTTTATTTTTGTTGGACCTATTTAATCTCATTTATGACACTGTTGCAAATGCTCTTGGAAAATGCTCAGTGTCGTATTGACGTTTATGGGTCCTTATCTATATATGTGGTGGGACTTTTATATATAATTGAGGTATTGTGGTACCGCATGTGTTCACTTCTCTTTTAGGTAGGTCCCGCTTTGTGCATTCCACAGAGTTGTCTGATGGAACCCCACTAGGCGGTGTATGCGAAATATACCTATGAGTTTTGGACTTGCTTTAGGTATGTGTAAATTTAAATAGGAATTTTCGAAAAATAAAACAAGATACGAGATTAATAATAATAAAGCCAAGGAGTAAATATGTAAATTACCACTTGAGGACTTAAGTGCTATAAGAGTAAAAGATGGGATGCAAAAATAAGAATTTATCTAGTTATCAGAATAAAGGCAAATAGAAAGATGAAATAGAAATATAAGAGAATAAAGGGCTTAAATGCAATTATGAAAAGTTAAAAAATTAAAAATGGGTTTTTTATTGTTTTGGCCAAACATGGCCTTAAGAAAACATGGGTTTAAGTCAAGTTGAATTACCCAAGTAGGGAGGAAGAAACCGTAGAGAGAGAGAGAGGAAGAGCAAAAGGAGAGAAGAAGAGGAAGAGGAAGAGGAAGAGAAGAAGAAGAGGAGGAGAAGAAGAGAAGCTAAGTTCAAGCAAGCAAAAAGGTATGGAACTTGGATTTGGTATGGAAACTCACCTTGATTATGAATTCTATGTGATTAAGTATGAATTTCCAATAGCAGTTTGGTTTGAAGTAGTTTGTGTCCCCCCCAGACGTGGGGGTTTTGCTGAGGTTTCATCTTAACTGAAATGATAGCAAATGGAGTGGGTAAAACCCGTGCCAATGAGAAGCACATGAAATCTCTCTTTTGAGATGGATTCACCTTCAAAGGCAAATGATTGATTAGGTTTTAGACAGAAGCTAACTAATCGACATATT
Organism: Tetrastigma voinierianum; assembly: GCA_016808115.1. Lineage (NCBI taxonomy): Eukaryota > Viridiplantae > Streptophyta > Magnoliopsida > Vitales > Vitaceae > Tetrastigma > Tetrastigma voinierianum. The sequence continues at coordinate 1,064 of JAEQBH010007032.1, forward strand.
AGGTTATGTGGAGGTTAGGATCCCATATAAAATGGGTTTGAAGTAATTCATGATAGGTCTTTGAAAGAAGATAAGTAGTGAAAGAGATTGAGTAAAGAGGGTCGAATGAATTTGGAACTGAGTCTTGACATGTATATGGAGTGTAGAGTTGATTGGATATCAAACATGGAAAAATAGGTGAGAAAACACCCATTGCCGGGCATTCTAGGGTGTCTTCTACGGTAGAACTTAAGTCCTACCGGTAGAACCTCGATTCTAGTCATTTTGGCTAAGTCCCTCTGGTGAGAGTTAAGTCTGCCAGTAGAACTTATTCTGAGTTTCCTGTTCTGACTGTTTAGTATTTTGCCATAAATTACTCTGACTCTTATCCGATTTGGGTGATTCAGAGTAGCCAGAGTCAAAATAGACTTCAAAGGAGAACAAAACTTAAGCATTGCCAAATTCATGTTTCTGATCAAAGCCAAAAATTCACTCAGTGGGGGGTATGTGCAAGCCCACATTTCTGCATGGAGTTAAACATGAGGTAGTCACGAGTTGTTTAGGACGTAACTTAGTCTCGGTGCTCACGAATTGGGTGATTCAGGTTAAGATTAAGAACCCTTGTATATATATTTAAATGATTATAAGGACACTTAGTGTCAAAATATAAAGTTAAGACCCCGGAAAAATGAATTATTCAATCGATTACACAGAAAACCCGGTAATGACTAGTTGGCATGAAAAGTACCATAACTCTTGGATGATCCGATTGGATTGATTCCAATTCCTAAAGTAAACTAACCGTTCATAAGGAATGAATATATAGAATAGGTATGATTCCATAGACATCCTTCATAAGTATATATGAAGTACTATATGTAATAACCATGAAGCAGAAAAATATAAGAAATTACAATATGTATAGTTATGTTCTTTTAAAAACATGAATATGGTATTAATATAGGATATGTCATAAGATATGATAGGTATAAATTCATAAGATATGATAAGATATGATAGGATATGTCAATAAGATAGTAGTACAAGGAAATCATGAGTGATGAGCAATATGCATATGATTAAAATGATATCAAATATATTTGATGTATGATAAGGATTATATGATATGACTATATGATGAACTATACGAGAAAGGAATAAAGATGGAACACGATAGGAAAATATGATAGAAAGGCATAAATGATAAGAGCATTAGAATGACAGGAATGACAACATGAATAAAGATACAAACAGAGATAGCTAAATCGGGATATGAAATATGCATAAAGGATAGGATGTAATGAAATCTATCTGAGGTATAAATCACTCATTCATGAAATATGATAGACAAAACTAAATGATAGAAAAGATATGAATATATTATTTATATATATATATGAGGGAACCGAAATGTGGAGAACTACGATTATGAGAACTAATACAATTAAAATGCTGATAGTATATATGCATAAGCAAATATGATAACAATAGTTATTACAAAGCGCGCGAATGTCTGAAAAATGTAATAAGCGATTATACGCTTTGGGACTGGTAGAGGATAGATAGGCATGCTATGGGGAGAATACAGAATCTTCATGACCATATTCATAGGCAGATATTGAGGCCGGGTTTGGGTGGGTGATATAGATCCGTTTGGATAGAGTTTGTGCATGAGATCACCTGATATCTGAGATCTTTTGCCTCGTCGGTGATAGTACCCAGCAGTGCAGATGGCATATAGCATAGGTCAGCATCTCGTGCGGTGGCGATACCTTCCGGGTATTAGCAGGCGGAGATCTTTATTTGCAATGGGTGATAGTACCTTAAGGTACACATAGTTTCCCGTATCCAGCTTCCAGGTATTTGCGGACATGAGAAACCTAAAGGAAATGGCTTGTGTATAGAAGATATGACCCGATAGAAGCATAGCCTTGCTATGCAGATGAAAATATCAGACAATTACAGACAAGAAGTACATTATAACTTGATATGAAGGAAAATAGGTATATGAACCTGAGAAAAGTAAGTAAGAAGTATACAAAAAAGCACGTATAGGATGGAATGAATAAAGAAGAGTACAAATGTATATGAAGTATAGGAATAGTACGAGGGATAGGGATATGAAAGTCTGAGATGAACATTTATATTAGGAAGAGTATGCAATAGTAAAAGTATGAAAGTGAAGAATCACGATAAGTTTTTTGGGGTCGTAGAACCGAGAAAGATGAAAAAAGATATAGACTAGAGACATGCTATGTAACTTGACAAAAGAATAGGAACATTGAAAAGACATATATGACATGAAAGATGAACGGAATGATATAGGAGAATGCTGAATGGGAATCTGGAAAAGTACCTCATCCAGGAGATGCTAAGACCATGTGACGTGTAATAGAAAGAGATTGTGTGCATTAGGATTATCGGATGATAAATTGCAGATATGAAATATGTGAGATATGTGCCAATGCATATGTGTGAAAACTTGTGACAGTTAGCCATTGGTGGTTGTCCGCTCTTATGTTCCCACTAAAGCGTAAAAAACAGCACGGGTATTCAATCCGTGGCAGTCTGAAGGCTTGAGAATGCAAGGATAGAGAGACGAGGACATTCCACATCCCAGTAAGCGAGCCCATTTCGAGATAGGTGCTCATCAGTAGTTCCCTTGCAATCCTACGAAGTTTTTGTAATAGTAAAATTGTAATATTACAGTAAAAGGGACTCTTGTATATGTGTATGGGTGTGATGGACCACCACTCCGTGTTAGTTCTTTGTATGTATAAAATGATTTTATTTTTGAAATTGTTTGTATACCCGCCAGAATGCAGTGCGGCTGAGAAGAGCAGTCGATGAGAGTCGGTATTAAAAGTACTTTATAGTATAGTATAGATGGCATCCTTGGGACTCAGGTTCGGATCATGATATTCGGATCGGGCGTGACAGTAGTTTCAAGAGAACCACAGGAGAGGTATAGAATTGAGTCCAACCTGAATCTTTAAAGCCATATTACCACAAAATCCTAAAACCACAAGCCTATTGCGAGAAACACTATTACCTAAAACCACCGTGCAAACCCCTTAAATCTAAAAAACCTAAAACCTTGAAACCACAAAACCCTAAAACCCTAAAACCTTAAAACACCCAAAAACCCTAAAACCTTAAAACCAAAACTTTTCAAATCCTAAAATCCACAAAAACACTGCTCTAAATTAAAATTAGTACAATTTGAAATGTATTTTTTTATTTCTTAGAAGACGATTATTTTTTTTTTTATGATAAACTACGATGTGATATCGGGATAATGACCTCTCATATTATTTAATTCAGTTGGGACCATTTTTTGCTTCTGGTCAGAGTATATACTGTTTTAAGCTATTCATTGATATGTTGTACAATGGAATAAATATTGAGAAGCTGGAGCAGATGTAAATATGAGAGAGAAAACATATTGTGCGCTGGAAGTGCAGGTTAGATACTTTTGAACAATTGGCCCGATGATATACACAAAGGACAACCATTGACAAACAAATGTTCAAGGAAATTATTTTTCAATTGTAAGTATTCCTAAAGCTCAATTGTAAATCTCTAAAAGTGGAAATGGTTTGTACTTTTCCAATATGAGATAACTTGATAGTGTGTGCGAATGTTGAACTTAGTTAACACAGCTACCATTGAGAAATTGAGCGTATATTGAAGTTGTTCGAGTCAAGGCCTGGTGAATCAATCTATGGGTGGCCATATAGATTTGTGGTTCGCGGCAATTCGTATTGTAGAATTTGACTATGGTTGTGTTTATTAGCGGTCTAGTCAGGATCTTCCGGAGTTTTGGAGTTGATGAGGAGCCGCACTTATGAAGAAGGTAATGATGAATAAGATAGGCGATGTTGATGATGGCTTGTAATGGAGATGCGGATGTTGAAGTTGATGTGGACATTCATCATCACTTCCCGAACTTTGACAGAGTTTTGGATAATGAGTAAAGGAATATATGTCTCTACATAAGCTTTTATCTTGATGTATCAATAACGAATCTTTGAGACATTAGATGATCATATCTGTTCATTATCACTTACCACCTTTTGAGTTTGAGGCGTGTTGAAAGCACAGGTATTGTTGGCCACAAGTGGTTGGACTCGTGGGTGCGACATGCTACCGAGGTTATTCGGAATTGGAGGAATTTGTAGTTGGCGAGTTTTAGTCTAAATCTGATTTTAAGAAATTTTGCGAGATTTTCTCAATTAAAGGATACCAGGTTTCTTCTCGTTGGCCATCCTCACAAAAATTGCTTTCGTTTAAGATCTGGCGGAAGAATGTCGACATCTATGGAGCGTCTGTGGTTGTGAAGTCACTTGCTGTTTTATTTTACCAACAAATATATATGGCCGCATACTTGTGTCAGTCGCCGCCCGGAACCGAGACCATCATCAATTTGACAAACTTGGTTAACGCTCATATAGAGGCGACCATTGCATGACGTAATTCACATTATTGCAGCTACTATTCAAGCAAGTGTGATGAAATGAGATGCGAAATATCTCTGACAAAGCGTTGGATGTGACGTAGCTGTTAAACGAGTTATTTGGTGACCTCTCTGAGTCATATAGGCGCTCGTTTGTTTTGGCCATCGACGACAAATCTACGGATGTGTTGTAATTTGTATGTGATATTAATATGCCGGCAGAGATATTCCGGCGGCATTATTACGGGTCATTGAGTCATCTTATTGAAGGGTTGAACATCGTCCATTAATGAGTATTGGCGGTACACATTTATATGGGAGAGTATAAGAACGCGTTGTTGATTGCTATGGGTTGTAGTGGCGGGAAATAATCGGTTGTTTCCATTATCATTGCTATTATACAGGCGAGAATGTGGTGGGATGATTCTTGTATCATAAAATGAAAGATTATTTCAAATGGACAGAATTTGCGTTATATCGGACATCATATATGTAGCATTTGAATATTTTCAAGCAATTGCCGCTAATCATAGCTGTGGCTTTTAGTAAATTATGATCAATTGCTATCTACTTTTAGTCATTATTTTAGCAAACTAATTTAATTTTTCAAACATTATTTTCCTTCAAACTCAAAAAATTGATATTCCTCAAGTTAAATGCTTCTTTTTTTTTAAATTTTAATTTCTTGATTAAGTTAACAATATAATTTATAGAAACACAATGATTAATAATAAAAATCAGTGTACTCAAGCTTTATATATTTGATGATAATAAAAAAATACCTAAAATATGAATTTATAAATATGTATCATACTAACGAAACACTAATAGGAAAGCCCATAAAACACTTTTCAATATGTCAATCACAAAAAAACACAAAAAAATGAAAAAGAAAAATAAAGGCAAAAAATATTTCCATTGGTTATTTGAAAAAACCACAAATAAAACCGAGTTTTGTGCGGATGTAAGGAGTCAATGCAAATAAATAATCGCATTTATAAATCGCTTTCAAAAAATTTTTACCCAGAAATGGCAGCCTTTGGACATATGGCAAAAGCGGCATTCCCATTCTTGGGTTTAAGTGACCGATAATGTTGACCAGCATTCCCCTTGTAAACTTTAATTTTAAAAAACCCTGACGACACTCTGTCAAAAACTGTAATTTTTAAAATGGCTTAGCATTCCGCGTAGCTTCTTTAATTTTAAAAAACCAGAAATCGGCACTCATATTTCAAAAGCTGCTAAATTTTTAAAATTAGCAAAGCCTCTGGCCTTAGCTTCATTCTTCATACCCAGGCACTTTTTAATTGGGATGATTCAATAAGGAAATAAATTTTAGAATGAGAATTTTAAGATTTAACCCTTAATTTAATAAAAAAATAAAAATATAAAGAGGGTGTCATTTTAATAAAGATTCCCTCATTAACATACAAAAAATAAAACAACAGTATTTTACGAGTTACATGTAAATCCATATAATGAAAAGGGTTTTTGTAGGTATTTAAAAAAAAAACATAAAGAGGGTGTACTTTATTTGGGAAACATTTTACTAGAACTCAGATTATAACCAAATATTTCATATTTTATTTCTAAATCTCAGAGTTGGTCAAGTCATAGCTCCCTAATAATTTGACAATTGGAGTGATTTGGTTAAAAAAAGGGGTTATTGATTAAGCAAACTTTTGAAAACCTGATTTTAAATCTGGGTATTTCTTGGTACAGCATAATTTAATAAAAACGTTCCAAAATAACCATTTCTTTAAGAAACATAATGTAAATTAAGCGGAAATAGAAAATGATATTTGATGTTATATTCATAAAATTAAAAGTATTTGATGTGCCTTCATAGGAAAAATGATTAATTCTAATAATTGTGCACATATATATGATGGGAAAGCAGTTGAGTATTGTTGGGCTACCGGTGAGTAGTAATGGGGAAGAGGAGAACATGTTCTGAGCCATGAAAATCGAATATGAGCTAAAATTCAATGAAAAGTTATCATTGCATGAAAACATGTAAGTAAGAATATCTATCATATATATTAATGTGGTCAATGTGTGGGCAGAGCCTTTATGTTTCTGCCCAGGGGCGGGCGCCTAAAATAAGCTTGAGCCTATTGACCCATTGAGGTCTGTGGGTCGAGAAGGAATGGAGGAACAGTTGGGTAGGAGGTGATGGGCTAGGGATTTGGGTGCAGGGGTCTTTGAGTGGAATGAGGTATCGATGGATGTTTTCGATCTTTACGTCGATCTGGGCGCTACACGGAAGTCTACCCGCTCGGGTAAGCCAGGTGAAGCGATGGTATCAACCGTATTGGGATCACGAGTATGAGATGATGTAATCTGTGTGGCAGGTGGGATGTCCCAATCTTTATGGAGGAATTTGCATTTTCTGTGACCTTGGATAAGGTCTGGGGACAGCAAGTCTGTGGGAGTATGGAGGTGATGTGTAATGTGAGGGTAGGGAGGTGATGCGTGATGAGAGTGGGTATGGAAGATGGTGTGTAGGTGTGTGGGGGTGCTCCTTGGCTCGGGTGAGTGGTAAGTATAGGTGGGTGTCGAGTAGGCATAGTCATTTCCGGGTGTACTGGGCCCTCCTCCTGGACAATGACCTGCGCCACCATCTCGAACACGATACCAGTAGTCTGCCCCCTCTCCCTCTCCTCTCCCTCTCCTCTACCTCAGACAGTGCATCTGTGATTGGTGTGGGCGACCGCGGAGTCTGATAAATGGCTCATGTGTGATGTGGAAGCCTCACCGAGTGTGCCGTAGATCGATGGTCTTCACGATCTGATTGTAACACCGGTCGGAACTTAATATGATGCCATGTCGCATAGGCACCGGGGTGTCGGAACGGGACGATCATTCCATCATCAGTACATCAGTAGGCGATCTGAGTGGACATGAAAATTCAAATTCACATAATCTGTCAATAAAATTAGGTAAGAGTAAAAATTAGGTAAGAGCGCGAAACACATATTGTAACTTGCCAAGGTCCGTATAAAACGTAGTAGGAACCTCATCATCCTATGCGTCGTGGTGTCGAATAACGCCGTGTGATAAACGATACCCGCGCGTGAGGAATCGCGAAAGCCCATCAAGCCCAGCATAGGGGGTGAAGTGACGATCCTATCCGCTCGCGTCTCCCATAATGATATGTATGGTGCATGAAAAGTCGCCCGTCAGCGGTGTCGATCCCACGATGCATCAGCGCATTACATTCTTGCTTTCGTGGAAACAGTTGGAGGTATCTCTGTTGCATCTAGCTTGCCGCGGGACTCTCTACGGGCGATGCCACTCAACAATCTGAAACTGCCGTGGTGACATCGTCGCGGATCTCTGATCGGCTAAGCGGATATGCAGGAGCTGGTCAAGTAACTCTCCACAGTATGGGCGCCATAAGAACCTACATGTGAACACCTTACGTCAATAAATTTTACAAGAATATGAATATAATTCATTTTGAACCATAAAGTTTCACATTAACATTACCTGATCAGGAGTCTGTGCATCTAGCTGATCTCGGTATAGGAGTAGGACACCCGATGGGTTATACACCCGTGTCAAAGGTACTCTCCACCTACCTTTAGAAGTGGAAGTGCTTCATTTGTACCTGCAGTGGCTCAGTGGAGGATGTCGATGAGTCACCATCACCAACATGACTCAGCATCATGCGAGGCTGAATTGGTGGTGCTAGATCGTGATGGGTTAGCCAAAATCGGTCTTAGGCGTCTTGATCTCCATGACCCATAGGCGAATACGAACAATCTGGGAACAATGAGAAAGTGGGTAAAAATAATGAAGTTTTTTATAAATCCCATTTCCTTTCATTGACCCATAATTTAATGAAAATCGAAATGAGTCTCCTTTAATGCGAGGAGGTCTACAAAATACAACATGTGCAAATATTTAGACCAACAAGTCTCAATGACCTCATGGTCAGATTGTGAGTATCTGAAAGCATCCGATTCTGCATACTGTGACACACATTCGATTATTACATGCACGTATGAGTGTAATACAACCGCTAATACCACGGCTACGATCCAAGCTGGCTCGGCATAACTCGCGGTATGTATGTGCTAGTACTGCACCACCCCTGCGACTATATGTCGCGATGGCGTCGAATCTCGCGGTAGGAATTAGATATGAAATGGGAATATCACCACTTCTTGTCGAAGCAAACAAAGAAGGATCAATCATGCTAAGAATGGAACCCATTGCTAAGCGCTCTAATGTGGCATCATCTTGCCAATTGGTGAGGTGGATGTGCGAAACATAACCACCGTAAGGAGATGGTAGCTCCTCTAATAGCATCGATTGGGTGGGATGGCGTAGAAGCGACTCAGCGCTAGCGCCCGCCACATCGAACCCACGTAATGCCCGGTGGCCTCTTGGAGCCATGTATCGTAGGCGAAGGATGGCGACGTCCTGTAAGGTAATCGTCATCTCCCCCACTGGCACATGGAACGTGTGTGTCTCGGGTCGCCATCTCTCGACTAGTGAGGTGATAAGTGGCCCGTCGATGTGATGTAGCTGAAAGCGGAATATACACATTAAAATCCAGGACCTAATCACGTATGCATTTGGATCGAATATCCATCCTCACATGGACGTAAAAAGCTCTCATACAACGTGTCGGCGGAGGATCTCTGTTGCAACCAGCGAAAAATAAATTTTTAAAGTGGTTATGTATAAATTACCATATGCCTGAAGCTCACATGTTAAAACTATTAATAGCCATATGCCTTATTAACAGATAACGTACCTGCTCTGTATCTACTAAGTGTGATCGGTGTCTGTCTTGCAGAAACAAGACAGATGTATCGGACGGATCCACATCATGAATCCCGCAGATACCATGTCTGCAGAGATAACAAATCCGGCGTAATTGCCGAAAAATAGTTGTCAACATTAAGTGCGGCGACAATTTACAATAAACAAGTCAATCTGAATGTTTCTAGTAGAATAGAATAAATATGATGTAGAAGACAACTACAAAATATTAAGTGCCTCGTTCACAATCAAACAGTACATAAGTCTTATCTGAGCAAAGAAAAAGGAGTCTCATTTAGGAACACACAGCTAGTTTGCCTTACTTCTCATCCATAACTAAAGTTGATTTCTCTTACAAGACGTAGGTGTGACCTGTTTGCGCAACCCACATTTTGCTTTGGTTTGCCCTCCCTTATGTCCATTTCATTGTACAAAGCGGGTTGATTTGCAGGATGATATGACTTGCGTTCATTGACTCGGGAGCTACGATGTCGTTGGACCATAATAAAGAGGCCACTCATCTTCATTGAATATAGGATAAAGTGACTTGCCCAAGTATCACAATAGGAAATTTGCGTAGTGTAGTAGCCTTGAACAAATGAACGAAAATCAACACGCCGATCTTGACATCGCTGCGATGATATGGGCCTGAGGAAAACCATATATTAGTGTCTTACCACATGTGCATTTCTTCTCATGTAAGTTCAAGTGATGAATGCGTCCACTCCTTGACTTTACGTGAAATCTGCCCTGTAAGTGATCGTAAAGAACAATTTCCATTGACCCAGCCTTAATGACTCGACCCTGAATTTGAAGCGTGACATACGGGTGACGCTCATCGGATGTCATTAAGCGCACCTTGTTTCCCTTCTTCCAACAAAGTAAATGTTAAGGCGGAAAATGTCAGTGAACTAATGCAGTTGGTAGAATTTGCGAGGCCTTCAAGAACAACGTTAAAAACCTCGACATTGGTTGTCATTATCCCATATCTTAGCCCTCCATCATGAAAGTGCCCATGGAAGAGGGATCGCCTCCCCCAACCATTGTAGTCTTTGCGGGATTAGATTCTCTAATTGTAGCCATATGCCTATTCATCTTAGTGGTGTTGTTGCAGCAATTTGCTCACGCATACCAAATTCTTCAACGAGTTTATCTTTGAAGCGGGTCATAAAATTGCTTGAGATGGCGCCTCGCGGATCTGTGATAGGCGTATGGTGCATCAACAGTGAGGATCGCTCATAGTTGCCATAATGCACGGATGTCTATCGGATATAACACATAGTCCCGTCCGTTGTGTTACTCTGGCTACGATACATGAAATTCATCCCATTGCTCGATATTCTCGCCTTAAGGTGATGCGAATGCCCGATAGAACGATTGATTGTTCCATCACATCCCGGTATAAATCAACGGTGTCCTTTATGCTTCCCGTGTCTGAATGTACCATCAATACTAAGTACCGGGCGACAATTTGCGAACCCTTCAATAGATGGCTTGAACGCCCAGAACACGCGCTGGAATGTCTCATTGTTTGGCACACTATGATAGGTGGTTTTCCAGACGACAACACATCCAGGATTGGCTTGTTCAATGGCCAAGAACAAACGTGGGAGATTTGTATATGACTTGGTAAAATCACCCGAATAAGTGTCAATGCCTTATGCTTCGATCGAGGCTTTCTTATATAATTTCATCCCCATTTTCTCCATAACGCTTGCTTGAATAGCAGCGGGGGATAAAGTAAATTGTGCCTTAATTATTGCCTGTATGTGAGTAGCAACTAACTTTGAGTCAAGTTGATGATGGTCTCGGTTAAGACCGCGGTTACAGTATCACGACACCCGTATTTGTTGATCACAAATATTAGTTTCTTTGACAACCATGGCCTTATGGCTTCATTTGACATTGACATTCTTGGCCTTCTTACATCTTAAGGCGAGCAATTTTTAGAGGAGGGCGGCTGACAAACTCTGGTGTGCTCTAATTGAGTAAATCTTTGCAACCTCTTGCAATTCGGATTTAGAATTAAAAACTTGCCCTTTAATAAATTCACCACTCGCATAACTGGTTGTCTCTTGCACCCATGGAGTCCAACCACTTGAAGTAGCAATATCCATGTTTTCAACATGTTCAAAACAAGGTGATGGTGGTAGGTGATACAGAATAGGGGCTGACTCAGCTGGTCCCTCATCATCAGTTACAATATTCGATACATCACAATGTAATGCATGCGTAGAGACAAATAACCCTCGCTCATTCTCCAAAACCTGATTTGTAGTCTGGAAAGATGATACATGTCCACCGGCTTGGGCATGTAAGTCATCATCATATTCATCATCATCTTATTGATTCATCATTACCTTCTTCAAAGGCGCAGCCATCATCATCTCCATATGGTCTGTATCTTGTCTTGGACATTATGACCATGACCATGGTCGATTTACGAATTCTCGAATTTTTGCAACGCCCGATAGATCGATTCTCTTGTCGGTGTATTCTAACGACCTCGACAAACAATTCAATTTCCTCGATGTGAGTTGTGTTAACCATATTCAACATTAGGTGCCGCAGTCTGTCATTCCATATTGTGAAGGTTGGAACCTATTTCCACATTTTGAATACTTACGAGAACTAAGTTGAACTTCCGTTTGTCAATAGGTGTGCTAAAAATGATATCACCCGATTGTTCAAGCGTCTGATCAGCGGAAGTATTTCCAAAGGCACAATGGAAGCTTTGTTGCCATCATATTTCACATCATTATCGATTCCTCTACTATATATGTCCATTGTAGTAACACATTACGGGAATAGAAAGCAGGACATATCTAACTGTTTGAAATGAAGTAAACAAAATTAAATAGTATGAGAAGATATCTTCTTAAATATAGTAAACACAATCGAACTTATGGGGATAATGGTGTATATGGGGATATTAATGGTGCTCATATAACTCTATTTTTGATGGGAAGATATCTTAAATATAGTAAACACAAGTTAAAATCATGAAAGTCCCTTAAACCCAATCAGACCATATCTATATTATTACAGAGTCGCTATGCAAGAACACAACGAATGACATCACATTCAAGATAGAACAAAATGTTTAAATAACCAAACCCAGACCTATAGGGGGTCCGGCCGATTTGATTTAATTGGTTTCTGATCAATTCGGGCACTCTAACGAGTGAGCAAAAGAACGGTTAATCCGCAAATCGAATTTTTAAAACAATGATAAAACCGATGAAGCTTGGAAGGATAACACAATCAAGATATTATTTCCTTCGGGCCAATTAAACAAGGATGGCCATGAAGTAAAATAATATATAGATAGAAACGCCTCGAATAATTTAAATGTTCAAGTGACATTAAAGCAGAGTAATCGCTTCAAACAAAACGGTGGTCTAAAAATCATATCTCGTTGAATTTTAACTAAGAATAAAATTGCTTCACATCTGAGACATAAAATTATAACCACCCGGGAACACACCTTACTCCCAATACTCAACAGAATTTCGAGATGGGAGATGGGGGCACATAAAACAACCTTCAAGGAATCAGCAAATAAAATGAACCAATATAAGTAAAACCCACAATGCACATTAGTAAAGTGACAAATAGAAACAATGGAATGTAATCAACGGAACATGCACACATTAAATGAAACCTAACTCCTAAAAGCGGGAACATGCGCAGTACAAGCCAGGAGTCGATGAAATTTGCTCAATGGTTGTCTCGATTGACCCTTCGCGAGTCATAGGGTGGGGTGTGGTGGAGAATCGAAGCCCCGGTACCGGAAGATAATCGGGAGGAAAAGAAGCACCACCGGGAAGAAGAAATACGGGGAAGGGAGAAGAAGGGAGAGGCCGACCATGATTTAGAACATCAAGGCCGGCGTTGGGAATCTTAGGTTCTCATTCTAAATTTGAAGAAGCGTAGTTGTGAGTCTTAGGTTTACGGTTTTTTAAAAAAATTAAAGAAGCCTGGCGTTGGGAATCTTGGCTTCAAGCATTATCAATCCACTGAAGCCAAGTGATGGGAATCTGGCTTTGCCATCTGTCGCGAACCAGCGACTAACAATGCAAGAATTTTGAAAGTCGATTTATAATGCGGATTATTTATTTGCATTGACTTACATCCGTACAAAACTCTAAAAAACCACTCTTGAAAAAGAGAAGAGAGAGAGATGACGATAGATATAGAGGAAAGAAACAATACATGAATAGTCATTATCAGTACTTTCAAATTAAACCAATCATAAATCATTGATAAAGTGGATTTGGAAGGTGAAGAATGAAAGAAATGAGTGGAGTTTGGTTGGGGTTGGAGCATGATAAGTAAGATATACAGATAAATATGGAGTGAGTCACGGAAGGAAGGGGAAAAGCGAGGATGAGCGTGGCATTAACGGTAACGGTTCCTCAACCTCATGCGCCCTTCTCGTCACTATCAAACCCATCAGCAACCAGCTCTATCTGTAGGAGTAGGAGCACTGCCATTGATTTTGATTTAGCTACATGTTTTCGGCACATGGGATTGTACAGTTTCAGATTCAGAGGGAGTTTCCGTCACCGTAACCCAATTCTGAATGCCGCATCATCTTCTGCGGGAGCGGTGGAGTTGGGCTTCAGGGAGATTCAGGAGAAGTGCTGTAAATGGCAGTGGAACGGTCATTCCATCACTTACTTTGTTCTTCATCCTCCACAACCCCGCTCAAGTAATCCGCCTCTTCTTCTTGTTCACGGTTTCGGCGCCTCCATTGCTCACTGGCGCAGGTTTCTTTTTCTTATCGCATTTTCGCCGTTGAATTTGCTTGCTACATGTTGCTGTTGTACGAGTCTCATGATTTTTTTTCCCCTAATCTATTCACTGCTCCCAATGTTTACCTTCTGTTTGTTTCTCGGAAAATTTAGTTGAGGGCAAATTGACACCATAGGAAATACAGAGGAAAACAACAATTGATTTGAAGTTTAACTTAGAAAAACATTTTCCTTAACATTTATTCTCCTTCTTATGGTAACTTTATGGCTTGAAAGGAATAGGGTGGCATTTGATAACGAATCTCCCTCTGCTCATAGGATGAAAGCTAATTTTATTAGCAATTTATGAGATGGCTGGGATGTAGTAGGGATAGAACTAATTCTTTGTTGGAGTTTTTGAGATGGCTGGGATGTAGGTGTGATTGGTGGGTGTAAGTGAGGGCTGGTGGGTTTTTTTTAGCTGCTGTGTTTTTTATTTTCTTTTTGCCTTTTGTACTTCACTTGGCTTCTCTTCAGTATACTCTTTGGCTGCATGTGGACCCTTTTTTGTGCTTAATATACTATTTTTACCGATCAAAAAAGAAAAAAAAAAAAAAGCAATTCCTTCTTATGGTACTTTCCAAGATCAAAACATAGGCAGATTTCATTTTGGGTGAGGTTGTTTTAGTTTTTCCCTTGTCACTTGACTGCCTGTTGGGTGTGCGCTTAAATTCCCACAATGTCCCACATCGGTTAGGAATGGGAAGGCATATGAGTATAGAAGCATGGATAACATCCAATTGGTATAAGGCCTTTTTGGGGGAAAGACTTTGGGTGCACATACAAATTCTCACAATGTCCCACATTGGTTAGGAATTGTATGAGGCATTTTTGGGGGAAAACCCAAAAACAAAACCATGAGGACTTAGGCCCAAAGTGGACGATATCATACCAATGTGGATGGATTCTTGGGGTTTCCCAACACTGCCCCTATCGGCAATGCTTTGTTTTCCCCCAAATTATCATCTGGGGATGATGGTCCTGCTCATCAATCCTATTGTTCCTTTTCATCCCTGTTTCCACTCGGTGCCTGTTTTTGCCAAGTTAACTGGCTCTGGGTTTCCTTCTCCCCTTCTCAATTGATAACCTTAGTGGTCTTCTCCTTGTCTCTGTGCCTTCATTTAGCTTGAATCAAATCCGTCTAGGGAGTACACAAGAGAGGAAAAACAAGAATGTAAATGAAAAGGGAGGAAAAAATTCTTCCTTTGAAGTTTTCTTAACAATGGGTGAACTTTGGCTGCAGCTCATCTTGTTTCATTTGTCTGACTCAAACCAAAAGTTTTTGCTCCCATCACCTCTCTTAAATTGGCGCTGCTCCAATCACCTTGCTTTAATTGGTGCCACTAGCTCACTAAGGCTAAATTAAGGTCTAGCATAACCTCCAATCATATCTGTAGCCTTTGAAGAGTCTCAATTTTAGCAAGTTGCCTAACAGGAAGCTGTCTTTGGTCTTCTAGACTATCAAGAGTCTTATCTGAGCCTGACCATGAGTTCTATGCCTATTTTACAGTATGGGCTTGCTATTCAGCATGAGTCTGCTAAGGTCTTGGATTTGTTTCCAAGAGAAACTAGTCAATTCTGTTGTCAAAAAAATGTAGTTTTCTCTAATGTAGTACTGAAATTACCTTTTTTTACAATTTGTTTTGTTCATCAAATACTTTTTTTTTTCTTTTGACATCTTCATCAATTACTTCTTCTTGTCTTATTTTCCTATAAAGATTCCTTCAGAGGAAGTATAGATCTCTGTTAATGTCCAATTATGTAGTTATGGTGTCAGGCTAAACTGCAAAGAATTCCTACTTCACAGAGGCCGGGTCTAATTGAAGTTGTGAACTTATGCTCTTCTTTCCCTTCTGCCATCCCATACAATGGCTGTCCATGAACTTTCTAGCACAGTGAGCTCATGCCCTCATATATTATTCATTGTCCAGTCCTTCTGCACCTTCAGACATAATGCTTCATGATCATCTTCCTCATAACTAGAGTACAGTTTGCAGGTAATTCTGAGCATTTTTGCCAATGTTCTTTGGCCGTTGAAGTATAAATGAAACAGAAGAAAACAGATGAATTATACATAGCTGGAACTTTACTTGCGTCTGCTTGCTTGAGCAAACCTTGCTTTGGATATTTAAGAATCCAGGAATTGTTTTCCTAGAGGAATGATCTGTCTTTTCAACTAAGAATATTGCTCTTGAGGATTTCTTTATCTCATTTGTTTATTATGCTTTACAAAATCCACTCTTAGCCAAGTTTACATTTACCAGATCTAGACCCCCTTTTGTAGCTAGATGCAATTTTACTGACATTAATTATCATCCTATCTTTGCACAAATATGAAAAAAAGAATCTTTTACTTATGAAATACAAGGGCCAATTATCTTGACATGTATGAGAACCTGGCTTCTTTCATGTCTTCCCATCTTTCAAAAAAGAAAAAAAAAATGAGGCATGGTAATATTCAAATGTTCGTAAGGTAAGTGTGTAGGGAGGATCATCTTTGTTCAATTCTGTAATTAAATTTGAGAACTTGATATATTCCTTCTGACCTTACGTCTGTTTCAGGAATATTATGATACTGGCTGAAAGTCAGACTGTTTATGCCATTGACCTTCTTGGTTTTGGTGCATCCGAAAAGCCAGCAGGCTTTGCATATACAATGGAAAAATGGGCTGAGGTATATCTTTGGCCAAACTTGAAGTTGCATTTGTCGTCTGCATGTGCATTTGATGCCTTCATATTACAGATCTACGCCACTGATACAGAGTTATTCTACAGTTAATACTGGATTTCTTGTATGAAATTGTTGGTAAACCAACTGTGCTGATAGGGAACTCTGTTGGGAGTCTTGCTTGTGTAATTGCTGCCTCAGGTATGCTCAATTGGTCTTTGTTTGTGAAAACAACCATTTATACCTGTTAGGCTGTTACAACACCATTTGAGACGTGGTTTTCCTTTCCTTGTGTCAATCACATTCCTCCAACTAGAATCTACTAACGGGTTGGTTCGAGGGCTTGTACTATTAAACTGTGCTGGTGGGATGAACAACAAGGCAATTGTTGATGATTGGAGAATCAAGTTGTTGTTACCTTTGCTCTGGTTGTTTGATTTCCTTATGAAGCAAAGAGGAATTGCTTCATCAATCTTTGAGCGTTTCAAACAAAGGTTAGTGTTAATGTTGGTCATGGTTAGCTTTCCTGGGATGCAAGAATGTGAGAATCTGATCATGGTTAATTTCTGGCTGGGTAATGCAGAGATAATCTGAGGAACATCTTATTATCAGTTTATGGGAATAAGGAATCAGTGGATGAAGATCTGCTACAGGTATTACTAAGTCCCCCTGTTAAGGCTGCATTTTTGTTTGTTCCTGTTAAACGACTAATTCTCCTAACAGCTCAAGTTTGTAGGATTTGAGTTTAATATGAATCATTGAATATCATGCTGCTTTTTGACTCCCTCCCTCATAGAGTCCTTTCAAATAAACAAATGGAGATTCAAATTGCAGAGAGGTGGCTCGAATCCAAGACCCCCTATCAAACCAAGCTCTGATACCATATTAAATTACCAACTCTCCTAAAAGCTTAAGCTTATAGGATTTGGGTTAATATGAATATCATGCTACACTTTAACACCCTCCCTTACATGCGGCCCCATACCCGCACATAGAGAATCAAACAAACCAAATAAATTCCTTCATGGACTTTCAAATAAACAAATAGAGATTCAAATTGCAGAGAGGTGTTTCAAACCCAGAACCTCCTACCAAACCAAGCTCTGATACCACGTTAAACGACCAACTCTCCTAAAAGCTTAAGCTTGTAGGATTTGGGTTTAATATAAATATCATGCTCTTTAACAGTTCCTAATGCATGAACTCTAGTAGTAACAGTTCATTTTTAATTACCTGAACACTGCAGATAATTAAGGAGCCAGCAGATGAGGAAGGGGCACTGGATGCTTTTATTTCCATAGTCACAGGCCCACCTGGGCCCAACCCTGTGCAGTTGCTGCCAAGAATCTCGTTGCCTATTCTGGTGCTATGGGGAAACCAAGACCCATTCACCCCTCTTGATGGCCCTGTAGGTAAATACTTCGCTTCCCTACCTTCTCAGCAACCCAATGTAAACTTCTGTATATTGGAGGGAGTAGGACATTGTCCCCATGATGACAGACCTGATTTAGTCCATGAAAAGTTGATTCCCTGGTTGGCTTCTCTTTCTCTTCTTCCTACTACTACTACTTATTCATGAGACTTGTCACTTTATCGACCGATAAAGTACTCTACCTGGAAAAGGAAATGCAAAAAAGATTATTTAATTGATCCTTGTGGGGGACATTATCTTAGCAGTTTGTCCATCTCCAACTAAATGTGTTTCTTGTGTTCACATTAATAATTTTCACTGCTCCATCTCCTTGGGCTGTTGTTGTTATTGTTGTTGTTGTTGTTTATTTATTTGATAGTACAATGTTCTCCCTTTTCCTTTCCCTTTTCCCTCTTCCTTTTCCTTTAGGCTTTGGTTGGAACCCGGAAAATACTAGGAAAAGAAAAAAAACGCTAAGCAAAAAGGCTTTTCTCATGTTTGGTTCCACGGTTGAAAATGGGTTGGAATAAAACACATAGAATTAATTTATTAAGCATATTTTTCTTTCACATTTTCTTTTCTAGTTCCAAACATAGGGGTAACGTGTTGAACTCGGTTTGACCTGGTTAAGTTCGGTGTCTAGCCACTTTTACCAATTTACTGAGTGTCTGGTCACAAAGGCTATATAAGCTACAACAACAATTACATCAAAAGAGATGAAAACTGAGAAAGGGGAAGAAGGCAAGAGACACGTGTGAGAGCACTGAGGCATTCAAGTTAAAACTGAAAAAGATGGTAATGCCACCTTTGCTTCTCTCTATGTCTGCCACTCTGTGTTGGGTTCGCCTCTATGCAAAGCTCCAATTTAGCCGTTTCAATTCATAACTCCCTCTCTCTCTCTCTCTCTCTCTCTCTCTCTTCCCTTTTCCTCATTTCACCCCTCTCTAGTAAGTCTCTATGCCCTTCCTCATTTATTTCGTCCATATATCATTGCAGTTAAACTTGCACCGACCATCCTCCTAATGTTTATCATTCTCAATGCATTCTCATAAATGTATATCTCTTGATTGGGGATGGTGGGTGCCCATTCTCAGTACTGTAGATCATCCTTTCTTGATAGAGTTCATTTCAATTTTCATGTGGGTCGTCCTGTCAGTATATCACCATTTTTGCTTTGCTTTACTCTGTTTCATTAAGTGATTCGCAAAGATGCGAACCAGTCACAAGATAAGCATGATAATCATTGGGACAGAGGCCAACTCTTTTCCTAAACCCACAAAAATTACATGAATAAATACTAATAGAGAGAGAGAGAGAGAGGAAGGCTTGGGGGTTTAATACAACTCTTGAGTCCCAAAACCACCCTTCTCTATATATCTCTCTCTCTCTCAACCTTCACAAGCCAAAAAAAAAAAAGAAAAAGAAAAAAACAACTGCTCTCCCAGCCTTGGCAACCGACAACACAATGATGAATGATCCATCATACCAAGAGCACAAGAGGAGTCCTTCTAGTAAGAAGCGTTACATGATTCTTCTGTTGATCACTTATTTTTCTCTGTTTGTGGGTAGTGTGTCTTCAACCCTGGTTTCCAAGTTCTATTTCATTCATAAAGGTTCGAGCATATGGGTGTCAACATGGGTTCAATCTGCTGGGTTTCCTTTACTCCTCCTCCTCATTTACCTCCCACACCATCTCTTCAAATGCACAGGGCGGCGACCCTTCACCCGTTTCACCCCCAAGCTCCTCCTGTTATCGGTTTCCATAGGACTCATGCTTGGTCTCAACAACTTCCTCTTCTCATGGGGAACCTCCTGCCTCCCTGTGTCGACCGTATCTCTCCTTCTCTCATCCCAACTCGCCTTCAATCTCATACTCTCCGTCATCATCGTCAAGCAGAAGATCACATTCTCCAACTTCAACTGCGTGATTCTTCTCACCCTCGCCTCCGTTCTCCTCGCATTGAGTTCCAACCACGACAGACCAAAAGAATTATCCCGTGCCAAGTACTTCACAGGGTTCTTCTCCACCATAGCAGCAGGCCTGCTCTTCGCTCTCTATCTCCCGGTGATGGAGATGATCTACAAGAAAGTCTACTGCTACGGGATGGTGATTGAAATGCAGCTGGCGATGGAGATGGCAGCGACGGCGTTGGCCACCGTCGGAATGGCGGCCGAGCACGGGTTTTCAGAGATGAAGAAGGAGAGTGAAACGGTGTTTGATCTTGGTCCCAAGGCATACTGGCTGACACTGGCATTCAACATGGTGACTTGGCAGTTCGCCTTCATGGGAACCGCAGGGCTTGTCTTCTTGACAACTTCTCTGACCGGAGGAATATGCATGACGGCTTTAATGGCGGCCAACGTTTTGGGAGGTGTCTTGGCGTATGGAGATAAGTTTGGAGGAGGGAAGGTGGTGTCCACCCTTCTCTGTCTATGGGGATTCTGCTCCTACGTCTATGGCATGTATGTTAAGATAAAAGAAGAAGAAGAGGAAGAAGAAGAAGAGGAGAAAAACGACGACAATGGAGGATCAATAGAACTACTGCCTGAGCAGCAGATGGTTTGATTGATTTATTTCATTTTGAAAGATCAAAAACATGTTTGATGTATCTGTTTTACTATTTCCTATGTTCATTAGAACCCTTTCTAGATGAATTATGATAATAATAGTGACGGAGATTTCAAATTTCTTTCTTATTGGCTTATTGCTGCCCCCACCGTCAATCCCAAGAAACAATCTACGGATAGGGACTCCTTGATGTTGAAATTTTAAAAAGACTTGTATGCATTTGGCTTTCAACCCCCATTTTAACTCTCTCTTCACGTTCATGCCACTTTTGGGAGTGATATCATGCTCTCTCTCGTAAAAATCAATGGTCTGTTCCCTTTTTTTTGTCACCCCATCAAGTGGGTTTTGTACACTCACTTAATATGTCTTTAAGTCATATCTAGAGCTGATAATTTAAGCTCAGTTAAACAATTTAGTGCGATTCCATCAGGAATTAAGTTAGATTTAGGTTGTAAATTATAAACCTTAAATCAGGTCAAATTTAGTGCGTCCATTCGCGATTTTATTAGTTTTTTAAGGCAATTTTATTCGATCTGCCTACAATTAAAGATTAGTTGGGCTATAAATTTATAGGCTCCGCCGACCGACCCGACCCATCGGTCGTTATCGAGTTGGGAGGCGATTCTGAATGATAAAATTATCATGAAACGGTGCGTTCACAAGGTTCGAACTTGGGAGCCCATTTGAGAGTAAATTAGGAAAGACCTAATCATCTCACATATTTTTTTTTTTTTGTTAGACCATAAAAATGTCCTTAACGGATCCATGTATATGTGAAAGATGTCTTTAAATTAATACAATAGCGTGGCGATCCTCGTACAAATCGGGAAAAAGCTAAAGAATGATAAATGCAAAACATAAAATATAATTACGATGCCATAACGAGCTTATGGGTGATTAAAGCCAAGAAAGTTCCTGGCAATGTGCAATTCGATGGTATAAAAGTGTTTGATGCTAGGATCGCTTTGATTTGAAATAATATTCTGTGGTGACGCCATTTTTCAATCTGTGTGATGCCATGTTTGGATAAGCATGAATTTGACTATATACCATTATAGAGAGGGAGAAAATTGGCAACGTCTTAATGGGGAGGGGTTGATTGTGGGTCACCATTATCATTTACCTTTTGTGATTGCATTGGCCATGGGGGGAAAGGAGAGGAAGATTTGGCAATGTTTTAATGTGAATAAGGACACAGTGTTTTAATGTTGGGTGATTTTCCCTCTTAAATAAATTGGTCATATCATTTACTTTATGGCAGGTAACTTCTGCCCTTTCCCTTTCCCTTTCCATTTTTTCCTATTTTCTTCTTTGATTTTTTGTTCTTTTTGGATAAGGATTCTTTTTTCAAAAATAAAATAAATGGAGAATATATTATGTTTTTTTTCTGTAACATTCCTGCCGATTCATATTTGAATAATTAATGTCCTCCAATGAAGTTCAAGAAATTAATGACTTGGAGAAGTGAACATGCACAATCAACTTCATATTTATTACAACGAACCTTTTATTTGTTTATTATTTCATATTTTTATATGGAAATGATATAAAGATTTTCTTTAAATTCTTATTGTCATTTGAAATTTTGTAACCACAATGAAAATGGTAAGAATTTATGAAACATCAAGATTTGGATTTTAAATATATTATCTATACCCTTTCAAAAAACACTATAATATCTATACAAGAAAATATTATAAATGATGCTCGATCTTATGAGATAAGTATTTTAATTTCCTTCTATAATTTATGATATATATACATTTTACAAGTAGAAAAATATTTTATAATTTTTCATGTCCTATTTTAATCAAAGCTTGATTCAAGTGATAAAAGGGTGCAATGTTTTAAAAATCGAACTGGTGATTGAACAAGAAAAATTACCCGTTCACGGTTCATTGGTTGGATCGGTGTTGCGATTGAGCCGTGCGTAATAAATATATTATTTATATTTTATTTAAATTTTAAAATATATAATTTAATAATTTTAAGATATTATTTATTACTTTTTTTATAAATAAAGTATTTTAAAATTTTATTTTGAAAATATGTATAATGTTTAAATATGAAACCATATTTATATTAATATATTTGTAGTAACATATAATTTGTTAGCTAAAATAATCATAATGACAGCACAGTGGTAAAGTGGTTCTCTTGTAACTTCCCTCTCCAATGTTTGAATCCACGGGCCTGTTGTATTTGATTGAATTTTTAACTGATTCTGAAGTCTTTGTACTGCAAAGCGACGTCGTGAAAAATAAATTGTGGACGAAACTAGCTTGGTTGAGAACCAACCGGTTCAGTTCTCATCAGCATCATTCAAATGGTTCTTATCGGTTCATTCACAATAGGTTTTTACGTGAGGCGGACCGGTTTTGTGGTCGGTCAACAGTCCGATCAGTCCGGTCTGGTTTTCAAAACATTGAAAGGGTGTGATAGATATATAGTAGAACCAAAATCAAATCCAGAACAAAGTTGTTTTGTGTTGTTTTTCAACCAGAACATAAAAAAAGCATGAGAATTGGTGTCATGCACGTGTGTGCTAAGAAATTATAGTATTCCAGCTGAAATTATTAGTAATCTAACCTGTGAAGCGTGATTCCTAGTTCCTTAACGAGTTTCCTAGAATTTGAGCGGAAAATACTTTAAAAATTGGACTAAATTAAAAGCTGAGAGAAAAACTATACAGACTAACTTGAAAGATAACAAATTTCATTGTAGAATTATATGGAAAATGAAATACTAAAACGATAAAACTTGAAGTAAAAGATGCTTGTAAGGAAAAACATGTAACTAAACTAGAGATCTGAAAATTACAGCTAATGAACTAATAGAAACATAAGAGAAATGCTGAAATGATTTGCTTTGAGTGTTGGTTGATGATTGATTGGTCCGTTGATCTGATGTTAAGTCTTCATTTTATAGGTGTGAAACCCTGGAAAATTCGAATTTTCGAGAAAGGGTAAAATGGTAATTTTGATCAAAATTTCATAATTTTTCTAGATCTTGGATGATGAAACGGACTTTACCGTTGAAATCATCTCGCGAAATCTAGCTACCACGTCGAATTTTATCGAATTCCAAGACAGTTGGAATTTAAATTTTAAGCAGGGAGTAGTCTGGATGCCAGGCGCAATTAGTGGCTCCAAGATGAGACACGTGTCAGAGTGGAGAGCTAATCAAACCGATGCTCAAGTGGGACTGGAAGAGACATGGCCCAGCAGTTGAAATCGAGGTAGATTTGGATAAGGTGATCAAGTAATCAGGCGTTAGAATGTGGCGTAATAGAGTGAGATGACAAGTTCTCTTGACTCATCTTGACCCAGGTGGTTGAGAGAGAAGGAGAGGGAGAGAGGAGAGCAAACTGAGAAAAGAAAGAGAAAAGATGAGAGATTTTAGAGTGAAGCTCTTCTCTCTGGAATTTCCCAGAAGCCGATTTCGGGCGGAGCAAGAGAGGTCATCCTTACAACAGGGAAGCGCATGAGACGGAGTTAGGGAGTTCGACAAACTTCCCGAGATAGGGGTTTTTCTGCACTTGGTTTTAATTCTTGTCTAAGTGTCATTCAAATGGCATGGAGTTGTGTGAGGTCGTAAGTGGCGGGTGTGAGCAGATCCGGGAACTTTGGGACGGCGTCTTTGGGGTCGGGATGTTTTTGGACGGTCGGGGCGATTTTTAGACCAAGTAATTGTCATATGTGTATTTATGTGTTAGAGTTAATGTGAAACCCCAGAAAATCCAAGATTTTGGATAAAGGGTAAAATAGAAATTTCGGTTGAAAATCCGGAATTTTTCTAGATATCGGATGGCCGAAACGGTTCTCGGGTTGAAATCGTCTCCTGAAATTTATCTGCCATGTCGAATTTGTTAGATTAGAATGGATTGGATTTCCGTTTTTCGAGGCGTGGAATGTGGATGACTGCCAGCGAATAAGGGATGCCGCATGGCACCACAGTGTGTGACACTTGGCATCCAGTAGTGGCTCCTGATATTGCATGTGTGGAAGAAAAGGGATCCCATGGGCTCCGTGCCCAGGCCGTGTGGAGTATGTGTCGTAAAAATAAAGAAATAATGATTTAGATGGAAAATTCGAGGGGCTGATTTGGTTTGAGGAAAGGGAGAGGAAATTTCCTCCCATTAACCCGATGAAGACAAATCGAAAAGAGAAAATGAGAGGAGAAAGGAGAAAAGGAAAGCAAAAGTAAAGGCCAGCGAAAAGTACCATTGGGAGGAGAAGATGCGTGGCGGCAACGAATCACCCAGAGAAGCGTCTTGTACTCTCACAGGTATGAAAGTCGGCCAAGTGGTTCTTGAAGACGAGAAGGGAAGTGTTACCGCGGAAGGGTGACAGCGTGGACTCGGTTTTGGGAGTTTCTAACTTCGAAGGTAGGATATTTTCCTACTTTGTTTGCCACAGCACAAAGGCTTTATAATGGTAGGGGTTGCTTGTGGGAGGCCATGAGGCGGCCAGTGGATTCTGAGCATGGGACTAATGAATTTATGGATTCGGGATGTCGGTTTCTGATCCTGCATTTATTAAGGAGTTATGGTTGACCCAGAAAGCCCGAAAGTTTCTAGGTGTGTAGTTTTGTTGTGATAACGTGCTTGGAGCCAGAATGGTTTCCGTGTTTGCGAAGAGGCGTGAGGTGCCACGTTGAGATAGTCCCCATTTTGAGACCTTGTTGTGTGTTATGACTTGCTTGAATAACATCTTCAAGTGTGGAAATGTGATATTGTGCATGCTTTGATGTATTAATATGTTTTGCATGGTATATTATATGTATAAATTATAATTGTCCGTGGTGTGTAAATGTTTCATGTAGTGCTCATTCATGCATGTAACGCCATGAAAAATGCATTGGCATCATGCATTTCATATGCCGCGATCCACATCAGCGTCAAGTCGGTGTGGAGTGCGAAGTAAGGTTTGATATTCCATCGGTGTTGGTGAATGGGTCGTGAACTTCGGGAAAAATGGGACAAAGTCGGTAGAGATTCGCCAGGTGTGTAAATGATCAAATGATAAATTACATGTTTTTAGGCGGGCAAGTTGAGGTAGATCCCCCGAGGTGAAAGTCCCGCCTATTATTCACGGTTAGACATGAATCCAGAGCGATGTAAGTTCGTGAAAATGTTGAAAAAGGCGATGCGGCGTCCTCACGGTGTAAACTTGTCAGGTAGCCTGAAATAAAGAAAGAATCAAAAATCAGTTTTTGATAAATAAATTGGAGGATTTTCAATGGTTTGGTCGGGGGTGTGTATTTGGTTTTATTTCACATTGGCATTCAGTGTGAGGGAGTCGGTTGGGACTCGGTGGTGAGTATGGTCGCGTCATGCATGATGTAGACATTTCATATAGAAAATAATTGTATGAAATGTGATTGATTGTTTATATATGTCATTGCATATGCATTTTAGGTGGGGAGTAACCCTTGTAAGAAAACTTTCTACTGGGCTTTGCTCACCCACAGTGTGGGACCACCTTTCGAATGCAGGGGACTATCGAGGGAGGCGATCATGATAGAGTACCTTTTGAGAAAGAAAGCGAAATATGACACTAAGTAAATATTTTGTAAATATGTATAAAGATTTTGTAGAACAAACATGATAACTATGAGAATATAGTTGAGATATTGGTTTTATGAGTATGGATGGGCTATGTGGTATTTTTACTCGGTGTCGTCTCGTGAAGCGAGATGTATGGAATACCGACGAGGTTAACGGGTAGTCAACGGACACCCCGGGAAATGGGGCGTCACAGTTAAAAAGAATAATGGTGTTGGTTGTCTTGCCATAAGGGGAATGTTTGGTTGTGTTTTGAACCTTGAGAAGCTGCCACATTGTGGTAGTACAAATTAACCAGACCTTAGAACTGGTTTTTGGGTGGGAAATAAAGGAAATTTGGCAGTGAGTCCTTCAGCTGAATTGTAGCCACATCAGTGAACTTGATGTTAGGCTTTTGAATTTCTCAATTCGGACCTTTGTAGCGTAAGTTATGGTCCGTTCACCCTAAACAGTCTAAGTGAAAGCACGCTAGATATCGGTACGCTAGAGGTTAGTCATTTCATTAAATTCGGCTTTGCGAAGATCATTTCGGCCAAGCCCGACTCATCACCGAGGCCTCAACCCGGCGGCCATAACTTCTTACGTCCGATTCAGAACGCCATACGTGGAGGGCGATGGTGAGCTGGTCGGTCCGACAGCGCCGGACAAGTCGGGGCCGACTTGGCGATCAGTCGGCTTCGGCTGAGTTTGACTATGTGTGACCTCGAT
This sequence comes from Tetrastigma voinierianum, assembly GCA_016808115.1. Lineage (NCBI taxonomy): Eukaryota > Viridiplantae > Streptophyta > Magnoliopsida > Vitales > Vitaceae > Tetrastigma > Tetrastigma voinierianum. The sequence goes on from JAEQBH010007032.1 coordinate 27,993, forward strand.
TTGGTCATAACTTCGCCGATCCGAACTTCGTTTGGTGTTCTTGGACTCTATGGAAACTCATTGAGTCAAGATTCCAGACATGTGCCTGTGGAGGCAGTAGGTGATCTCTCGGCCCGGTCGATTCAGCTCGGCGGTCGGATAACACGCGGTCGGATCGGCGGGTTTGACTACGTGTGACCTCCAACTTCGGAAGGTCATAACTTCTTCGTTCGAACTCCGTTTTGGGTGTTCTTAGACTTTATGGAAAGCCTATTGAGTCAAGATTCCATCCATGTGCTTGTGGAGGGCAGTAGGTGATCATAACCTTGTTGAAAAGCTATATTTTGCACCAAGTGTGCAGGTTACTTGGTTGTGTCTATGTAAATAGCCGGGTTTTGACATGACTAGTGCATGGCATGTTGTAGGCTACTATATTGGGTAGGGGATTTCCTCCTACTTGGTTTATTTTAACCAGAGCCATTTGAATGGTTTGAATGGTGGTGTAGTGGCAGTTGGTTAGTCACTGGCCCCGAGGGGATAAAAGTTTGGAATTTTTGGGATCCATTTTGGATAGTCCCGAACTTATTCCGGACTGAAAATGGTCCTTGTGTGATATATTTGTGTGTTATTGCTTGATGTTTGAATAACATGCAAATTGTGTGTAGGAGGTATAACCATCCGTGAATTGATTGGGTTGCATGTAGTTTATAAATATTCATGTGACATAAGATAAATGCATTGGCATCATGCATTTTGTATGCACAAGGACATCGCATGACATCGGGTGTGAGTGCATGGTTTGGGTTGATTCTATGTTTAGTGTTGACTATGGTAAATCGGCACCGTGTTCGGTGTTCGATAAATTGTCGTGGGGACATGGTAAGATCGACATTGGTTGGTGTCGATGGTGGGCTTGGTAGCATGGGACTTCGTCCAAACTGAGAGCGTGATTTTAAAGAAATCGGAGAATGTCTAGTGTAAAAGTAAAAGTTTTATTCGGAGGATGTCCAGTGTTCGGAGGGTGTCTAGTGTTCGGAGGATGTCCAGTGTTCTGAGGACGTCTAGTGTTCGGAGGGTGTCCAGTGTTCGGTCATCCTTTGTTCGGAGGATGTCAGTTCGGATATTTCCATGGTCGAGTATGTCCCGGGGTTGGGGATGTCACAGGTTTAAAATGTAAAACAAACATTTTTGTTTGAAAATAAACTTTTCATGCATAGCGGAGTTGCGTGTGTGAGGAGTCGATGGGACCGAGGGGCGGCATTAATAGGGCATGTAGACATTCGGTAAATCATGAATGTATTTGATTGTCATTACATGTGTGTGTGCACTTAGGTGGGAGTAACCCTTACTCAAGAGATTATCCTTTATTAGACTGCTCACCCACAGTCGTGGGATCCCCCTTTCAGGTGCGTGTGAGAAAGACGGCACTCCTTCGAGGCCGTGTGAGTGCGAAGAAGGCGGGTTTGTGACCTTGAGAGTGCTTTTTGTAAATATATTAGAACCTGTCCCCGGTTTTAATATGTTTTTGGCATATAAAGGAGTGTAAAAAGAGTTGTCACGTCAAGCTCTTGTGAAATATTATTACAAATTAGTTATTTGGAAGAAAATTATATAGAAATGGATCTCCATATATGAGACAAATGAGTGTGATATCGGGACACCCGATATTCACAGGTGATGAATACACATTGGAGTGATAATTATAGTAGAATTTAGCACATCTAAGTCACAATTTACCCACATTTGGCATAAGAATAGGTACTTCTAATTTCTTCTATGTTTTTAGACTTGTGCAGGTCTTTCAGGTTTAAAATGTAAGTGCACAAGGATGTATGCCCAGGAAGCCAATATGAAGCACTGTGGATGTGGGTGAACAATTGACGAAGTCTCGGAACCGGGTAAAAGCAAGGAAAGCACCCCGGTGGACATATTGTGGTCTGACCCAAACTGTACGGGTACAACGCCTGTGAAGTGGCGAGTGGACATATTGTGCGGTCCTGACCCAAACTTGTAGGCTGGCACTGCCAATCAACGATGGTGAAATTGTCTTTTGGGGTACAACTTAAGCATGTAGATACCATTTGCCCATCAAATTCTTCCGGTTGTCAAAGAACTCGTCCGTATCACGAGGGCACTCTTGTCAACGAACAAAATGGGAAAATCACATTGGAGGGGATATAAAAGCAGAGGACACAAGTAAAGGCGGCTTTTGACTTCTAGGGTTTAGGTTTTGAAAGGAGAAGGTTTTCTCTCCATTTTGAGTAGAACTTGTAGATCCAGATTTAAGATTTCTTTTCTATTGGAAGTTTTAGATTCAAGCGTTTGTAATCTTTCAGCAGAAATACTTATCTTGCTTTAAATCCTAATATCTCTTATTCATCCTTCTCAGTTTTACAAGTGAATTCTGATTTCCAAAAGTCTTATTTTATGATAATCGCTCTTTAATTATAATTGTTCTTATAAAGTTTATGGAGTTAAGCCCTGCTATTGCGGGAATCACGGGAAACTCACCTTGGAATTAAAATTATAGTCCCTCAATTCCTCTTTTGATCTTCAATGGATTGTGTAATATTAATCACTTGTGCAGAAGAGTTGTAAATCCTTAGTTGGGCATATTCTTGCTTGACAACGTGTTAACGCGAGATATCCTCGGTACCGCGTTGTGTGATCATGAATGCAAGCTAAGGGTTCGTATTAATTGAGAACAAGTGTTTAGTATCACTCGATCATCTTTTTATTTTCAAAGAGCATTTAAGATAAATCCTCCATCAGACCGTTTATCAATGGTTCTAGATGAGTTTATAAAATAAGAGTGGGAACTACGTGATCGGGGTGAGTGGAGACCTAACAATCCCGGCAATTGTCTTTGTACACTACTCTATTTTAAGCGTTCAAACCAATCAACCATTCAGTCAACCAACACAACCTTACAATTCTCTTTTAAATCATACCCTTATTGGAGAATAGCTCCTATTGGTCGATAAAATTAGACCACTCCCTGTGGATTCCCACAGTATTACAATGCTAGACAACTGTAATTCCTACGCTTGGGAATAGAATTCGGCACACGAAAAAGGACAAAGCAACAGGTTTCCGCAAGTTGACGGGTTGTCAACGGGACCCCCGGGACAGGGGCGTCACAATGGGCGATGTGAATAAGCGCTCTGACCCGACTTCTTGATGCTTGCTCATTACCACCCACTTCTTGTTCTTCAAGTCACTTCTCTACTAAGGTCTTGTTCTCCAAGTAACTTCTCCACCTGCAATAATTGCTCACGTTCTGTTATGTCATGACTTGAGTTGAAGAAAAAGTCTCATCCACGTTTGCTTTTGAGACAAAGTCTCACTATTATCTGTTGATAGATTTCACAAATTAAAAAAAAAAAATTTCATAAATGTTCTTGGACCATTTCATGGGTTGATTATGTAACGCCCTGAAAATACCTTAACAGTTTTATAACATATTCAGGTATAAAAGAAATTAAATTATATTTTTCCAGCGTTTAAATGGCTAAAAACAAAAAATGATAAAAAAAAACCCGAAAATTTTATAGGAGCTAAATAAATTTGGTAAAAATGTCAAATGAGGACCTAAGGGTCATAAATGAGGAGTGTAAATATTAAAGGAAAATGAAATGAAATGGCTTGAAATAAAGTAAATGAGCAGTTAAAATGAGAAAAATAGAAATAATTTATGGCAAGATGTGAGCCTTATGAAAACTTAAGGCTTAAGACCAAGTTTTGTCTTGTAAATGTCATTTTCTCACAAATTGCAAAAAGGGAAAGAGGGAGAAGGAGAGCTAAGGCTTGGTTGAGAGAAGAAGAGAGGGGTTTGTGATTTCTTCTCCAAGTAATCAAGGGACAAGTTGATCAAGAACAAGGAGGAAGAAGAAAGGAAGGAGAATTAAGGTTTAAGGTAAGAAAAACCAAACCCTAGCCCTATTTCTACTTGTGTTTGGGTTTAATAAAACCCCAAATATGGTATAAAAGTGTTTTGAAAGTTGTAGTTTACGGGGTTGTATTGGGTAGATTTCATAGTGTATTATGGTTTGGTTTGGGTTTGGAAGGAAGATTTCCGGTGAAAATGGCCAAAATGGCCAATTTCATGACCCGAAACACCCCCTACATGCAGGCGGACCAGGCCAAGGTTATCATTTTACGGGTCCGCCTAGGTGTAGCGAGAAGCCCAAGCCTAGGCACCCACAAATCAAGTTTTGGTTCCTCTTTTTCATTAATTCTAACCATCACCCATTGGACTAATGAGGATCCTAATAAGTGAATGAAAGGGTTCTTACAAGTATACAAGTGATATGAATTCGATTTGCCTCGGCAATCCGGTCGTTGGGCAAACATTGTTTCTTGCCCTTATTAGCTAATAGAATGATAAGAATGTCTAAGGATGAGGAAATGGAAAAAAAACGAAAGGAAAATGTACCGGAAGGGAGTTGGGTAAAAGTAAACCTAAATAGAACTCCTAGAATACCCGACTAATAATATGATTGTTAACTATATTAGAATAGGGGCTGACGAGGAGGAAGGCTTGAATTGATCGAGATTCTGAGGATTGGAATCAAAGTGCAACAAGCTTTTTGGTTTGTTCTTAGATTCTCTCTCTTATTTCTATTTTTGAGTTTGTTCATTGACTCTCTCTCTTGTTTCCTTTTTGGAGTTTGTTCTCCACTTCTCTTTCTAATTTCAAAGTGTTTGAACGATCATAATTTGAATTGCTGAAATGATTTATAAGAAAAAAGCATATTGATTTGCTTTAATTGATTGTGAAATGAATTGCATATGAAAAATTGCATGAGTATTGAAAAATGAATCATTTGAATATAAAAGTATATATTATATTGTATTTTGCTATGAATGATTTGAATACCCTTGATAGAATGTTAACCATTAAAATTCGAGTTAAGTATAGATTGTTATACCAATAAGGGTCAAATGAGCAGTATTACGCCGAACGTAATGATGTGTCACTCCGATCCATAGCCTAGTGGGATGGTATCGGTAGTGTTCACAAATTGATTTTTAATAACCAGTCAACAGCCTAACGGGACCATACTGTGTTATAAAAACAAATTTCATATCACGACCTACTTGTGTTGGTATCTTTGGTAATTCATTATCTGTGCCTTGAAAGCATAGGTTAAATTCACTTAAGGGCAAAATGATAAGAAAATATTGTAAATGCATGAATTGTGTTTTGAATGATTTATTGCATATGAAAGTGCATATTTGGAATGATCAATAAACTGTATATGAAATGAATATATATATTGTATTACATTGATCATTCAAAAAGGTTAAAAAGTATTGTTTAGAAAAATTGCATGATTTGTATTAACTGAAATGGAAGAGAGAACTATAGAACCACTAAGCATGAAAATACTTAAGCGTTGTTTTACCATCAGTATGATCTTGAAAAGGTAGAAACAAGGCGCTAAGATTCAGAGTCATCATCAAAGCCACACGGAGGAAAAGTAAAGTTCTGTCACATGCATACATGAATTTGATTTGACTCTATTTTTGTATTGAAACTATAATTCGAAAAAGTGAATTCTAATTTTGTTTTGTAAATTTTGATATTGAAACGGCTTATAATGACGTAATATATAAAGGTGGCAAATGGACCAAATGGGCATGTACGGCATATTTAATAGAAAATGTGTATTGAAAACAAAATGATGGGCCCCTTTAAGTTGAATTAGTATATATGCATATATTTTCATTGAATATGTGAAATGCATCTTAAATGAGAAATTGCAATTTGATTTGAAAGGTATCTAAAAACAAGTAGCATAGAGCTACGGTATTGGAAATGTATTTGTCTTTGCATTGGTAGATTGATTATATATTAAAAGTAAAAGTAACGAGTGGCACGGGTCGCCACATAATTATTTTGGTATCAAAGCTATATAGTTACTTTTGTAAAAGAGCGCTATAGTTTTAACATTGTGTATCTGAAAATGTATTTGAAAATAGGAACAAGTGTGGGGACCACGTCCTGTGACGCCCCAAAACCGAGGTGTCCGTTGATAATCCGTTAACCCGCGAAATACTCGTGAATGTCGGGTGACCCGACATCTCTCACAAAAATCGGGCAGAGTCTCATTTATGCGGGAGCTTTACCCTGGTCTGACACCTGTCCCAGTATGATAATGACAGCCAGGGGTCTCATATACAATTATAATGAGTAAAATGGCCATGGGCCCACATTAATACTCTAACATATCAACCAAAATATACTACATGATTCAGAGTTAGTACATCACTCTTATACAACATATATTAAAATTCTAGAATTCTAATACATGCACTCTGAAACTAACTACCAAAGCAGCGGCAGGCTTTCTTCAAAATGGCCTCTAAGATGATCGTCTCCTGTCAGCTCCACTAATACTGAAATAATATATTCCTCGGCTTGAGGGGTGAGTTAATGCCAGGTAAATTGGAATCACCTTAAATGGGTTACTCCCCACCTAAGTGCATATGTAATGCTCCAATATGTAAACACACATTCAAAAGCTTAGTCGTGATCCTACTTGAATGTCTAAATGCCCAGTTCCCATGTCTCGAGTCACCACCGACTCCTCACACTTGCTAAACCATGTATGAAAAAACATCGTTTAAAACAAAACTTGTTGTTTTTAATCTCTATACCGAGTGTCGGTAAAAATATGGGACTACCCTCCGAGGCGAATGTATTAGAGAACCTTCCAAACAATACATGGGCTCCTCCAACGTGTAATTGTAGGACCATCTCCCAACACCATTCTACGGAAAATCATCCTGTGAAATTCCTTTCGCAACCATATTAGATTTTCAGAGAAAATTCATGTCATGCATACACCTAATTTCTAGGTTACCGGTGCATATATGAAATCACATTATGTCATTTCAACTGGTTATAACACATGCAAATATATCATCGTATATATTTACATAATTTAAAATCACACAAAGCATGTTATGTGAATTCTCAATCCATTACATCAAAATTAGCTCACATGGGCTAATTAACAAGCGAAGCAATTCGATTGAATTGCTCGGCCAAACACATTTTCTCACAAAAATATTTTGTGAACACTATTCACATGAACAGTGAAACCCTCGGGTTACTGTTCACGGCTAACCACCAAATCATCAGTTCCACTTTGTGAACCCGAATTTCATAGCCATTTCCGGCCTCATACACACCAATACATAATTTATTTCATAATTTATGAAATAAATACCCAAACCAACCCAACAGATCCTTGGGATGTCAATGAACTTCAAAATTTACACTTTGGTCCCCGAGTTTTGGGACCGATCAAACAACCGTTCAAGGCCTCAAACCAACTGAAAACATCCACAAAACACTTAAACAAAGTGTAACTCAAGTTGAATGAAACCCTACCTCCACGAAGTTTGTCGGAAACTCCTTAAAGCGGGCCATCGTGACCTCAGCACGTAAACGACTTTCCCTTCTTGCTCGAAGGAATCGACCAGTTCGATTCCCGAGAATCTAGAGAGAAGTCACACACTCTCTCACTAAAAGAATCAAAACCTAAGCTTCTATATCTTTTCTTTCCCTCCTGCACGTTTTTTGTTCTTTTGTTTGAAGGAGACAACATTATTCATTATTTTTGTCCTATTATCATTTTAAACAAACGATGTCTGCATTTGTGTCCACTTCCCTCTAGATTTTGACCGTGTAGCCGCGATCTGCGGTCATCTTGTTCATCGTTTCTCTACTCATGCAACATGTGTCACATGAGTACATGTTCTAAGGTGACTTTCGATCGCGTCGCGTGTAAGTTTCACGACGCGAGAAACTTCGATGCCTCGGCGATGTAAGGTCATTATCTCGAGTCGATGAAATTCGGCGTGTTAAATGGAGTACCGTGAGGAGCGGTCAATGGTGAAATCCCGTTTTGTCATAGAGATCTAGAAAAATTTCGGTTACACATCGAAATTACGATTTGCTTACTTTTCGGAAAATTGGAATATTCGAGTCTTACATTCTCCCTCAGCCCAAAAGGAATTTTGTCGAGATTACGGACAATCCTAACCTGACCATGCATATGCGGCGTGTATACCATGCGTATAAACTCGTCGTTTAAAGGTCGCCAGTAATACGCGTATGACCTATGAAGGGATAGGTGTATGTCGTGTCCTCGCCTCCCTACGTTGATTCCTCCACTCCATGGTGCCTGTAGCGCCTCACTGGCCTCACGGTCTTTGCGTCGCAAAGGCGATCCATGGCTATCAAGAATGAACCAACGGTCGCCGTAGGAAGATTCCGTGGTCCCGACCTCGTCCCAATCTGATCCACCCGCGTAGGATGGATACGGTATCTTACGGGCGTGGAGCGTGAAATCGCCGTGGACACGACATGCTGGCGGTAAAGCCCCGACGGTCTGTAGCGGTGCCTACCCTCTCGGGTATCTCGAAGGCCCGATAAACCTCGGCGATAGCTTCGCGCTTACGAGCATTTTCCCTCTTAGGCATCACCTTTAAGAGGCGTGATCCCGACCTCGAACTCTAAGGGTCGGCGGTGTACATCGTATAAGCTCTTCTGCGACTATGAGCCGTGAGAAGGCGTTGTCGTATCGAAGCTCACGCTTCTCGGAGGTGTCTCTAATCGGTCGGGGACCCGGTGATGGAGCTCTCACCTCGGTCCCGACATATGATGATTTGCATGGCCTTCCATACAATGCCTCCATGGTGCCATCAGGTATACTCGCTGGTAACTATTGTTGGCAGTGGGAACTCCAGCTAGAGCCTTCTCTAGCTACCCTTATGATCCGAGACGCGTACTTTCATGACATGTCCCTCCCCAGCACTGTATAGTCCTCTATGGTGACCGTCACATGCATTAGTTGGAAAGCTATACTCATGTGGTCATTAGTGTGCCCATAGCCTTTAGGAAACTCTTCCAAAGTCGTCATAAACCTCGAGGTCCTATCAAAGGGCTTACTATGGATACTGGTACTCATGTAAATGGACTGTGGCTATCTCGAATGTACAACTGTAGAATCTCTCGATGTGAAGGTCATCACCTTGCGGGTAGAAAATGTCACGGAGCAGTGGCTGGTCCATTATCACCCAATGCATCATGTCTCTACGATTGTCGTGAATAGTGGGTCTAAAATCCATCGTGACGTGCTCCACTTCCACTCACCCACTTCCGATAGGTGAAGTAGCCTGTTGGCCGGTGCTCGGCCTTAACCTGGCGGCGAGACATGGTAGGCAAGTCCCTCGTGCCCTCTTCATCCGCTCGATAATGCGGCCGGCGAAGATCATGGTACATCGCCGTGCCCTGGATGCATGACAAATCAAGAGCAATAAGAAACTCCACGAATCTCCCTCTCTCACGGAAATCGGTCATTGGGAACCACTTTACGTCATCTATACAGAAGACCCATCAAGTGGACGGTCCGACCACAAATCACCCATACGTGTGCGGTCCACGGTGGACACTATCTCTGCGTCTGCCCGCTGGGACTCGATCCTCTACTCAACGAGAGGCGGTGTAGCCACTAAGAGCTCAAGCGTACCACAGATGCCGCTTTCATTACTATGTGACGTCCCACCAGGTCACAGAAGGCATCTGCCACTCCTGGGTATACTGGCCGATGCTCCCGGTGACTTAGTAGTCGCCGATATAGCATTGCCTTCATAGGAATTAGTAATCTGAAAGTGAAGTCGTAATCCTCCCAGGAACTCCATCCATCTGTTACCTCATACTGAGGTCCGTGTGTGAAGATATACTTGAGACTTTTATGGTGCAGTGCACACCTCGAACTCTTCGCGCATAAGTAGTGGCGCGAATCTTCAAGCGAGACTACGGCATGACTCAGTCGTGTGTGGGACAGAATTACGCTCATGATTCTTCAGGCGGCGGGAACCATAGCTACTACCCTCGATTTGCATCGAAAACACATCCAGTCTAGCGCTCGAGGCATCCTGATACACTTTGTGTACCCTGCCCCATGCAGGACTATCGAGATAGGAGGCGAAGTAAGTCTCCACTCACCGACTCACGGAATGCCTCCTCACGCCGGTCATCCCGATCAAGCCGGCCTCCTTTGGGTCAACCTTGTCATAGGTCTTTGCTATAGGGAGAAATCCTCGATAGATCTCTGGCAGAACCCGACCAATCTAAAAACTCACATTATCTCGAAAGGCCCGACTTGGCCTCTCCAAACTCATCACGGCGCCTCGACCTTCTAGTCCAATCGACACGCCGATACCGACACCACGTGTCCCAAAATCTCACCCCGCAGTCAAACCGCACTTATCGGACCCTCAGCGATAGCTGATGATCTCTCAAAGAATCAGAATATTAACTCAAGTGATACTCATGTCTCACTGACCGAGTAGATCAAGATGTCATCCACGAAGACTACGACAACCGATCTAATGTGGTTGAATTACTCCATGCATGAGATCCATGAATGCCGCTGGCGCATTTGTCAATCCAAAGGGCATCACCGTAAACTCAAAGTGCCCATAACGTGTCCTAAACGCTGTCTTAAGGATATCTGTCTCCCTAACCCTCAGCTAATGGTAACTAGTGCAAAGGTCTATCTTGGAGTAGACTCACGCTCCTCTCAACTGATCAAACAAATCATCAATCATCGGCAATGGTAATCCATTCTTGATCGTAACCCTGCTCAATCGTTTGCATCAATGCACAAGGGTCTCGTTCTTCTTCTTCGCAGAAATAAACCTGAGCCCATGGTGAAGTGCTCTGGCCTAATGAACCCTCGGGTCTAAAGAGCTCCTCGTAGTCGACTCGAGTTCCCGCAACCCAACCGGTGCCATCTTATGCGGAGTCATAGAGATAGTGGAAGCACTGTGGTAACCTAACACCGGTCTATAAAACCCTCCGCTGAGAACCCGTAGTCTCATCCGGAAAACATCCACATACTGCGAACCACTTCCGAGGTAGATCTAAGCTCCAGTCTCTCCGTCCTTCAGTGGTAAGGCTCTCAAGCAAACCCAACCCATTAACTCCTCGACACCTGTGACTGTGATACGTCTCGGGCAAAAATATCATGCTTATCCCTCAAATACAATGACGAGTACCGTCCTCGCGTGTGGGGCGGTAACCCTCCTACGCTCACAATCAATAACGACCTTGTAAGTTGTTAGCCAATCCATCCCCAGGATGACATCGAACCCTGGAGCATGTCCATGATCCCCAGTCCACCGTGAGTAGAGTCCCCAAGATCTCCAACTTCGCAACTACTCATATCATCCCTATTCTCGCCTCCTAATCCTGTGGGAGAACTCACATACAAAAGACCTCCGTTTCAACCTCTAAGCCCAACTCTATCACAACTGATGTAACAATGAATGAATGCGAAGCACCCGTAATCAAATAACACTATCGCCCATGCGAGATAGAAAACGCACTCGTATAACTTGTTGATCCTACGACTCAACTGCGTGCAGGACGGGCAGGCAAACACGCCCGAACCCCTCTCAGCGGACGTCCCTACCCTGGCCCCGTCCCGCCGGCCCATACCGGCCTCAGCTCCCGCCCGTAACGAGGAGGTGCCCGTAGCTCCCGAAACTGCAAAAACCTGCTCCTCGACCGCACGGTCGTGTGCGGAGGAATGTATTGCATCCCCTCTCCCGTCCCGCTGACTCGATCACGGCCGTCTAAACCCCCGATCCCCGTCTCCTGGACAATCCCTTCTTCATATGTCCTCAGCCTGCAATGGTGCAGGAAGACACCATCTACCCAGCTCGACGCACTCCCGATCCGTCCTAGGGACCCTGATGGCCGTGACTCGAACCCTCATGAACTAGGAAGCCTCTCCGTCTTTCCCGAACTAGAAGAAGACTGACTCTCCTTCCTCTACTAACACCCACATCCCGAGCGGTTCGAGCATCCTCTATCTCTCTCTCTACGGTCGTATTGTCCCAAACTTACTTGAGTCCATATCCCGTAGGCAAAGCCCTTACATCCCGTGCCCGACGTGGATGCAACTTCACCCCATTCTCGATCCTCCTCCCCGAACCTCGTCATGTCTCAGGGCCACGAATCATCAGCAAAACGGGCTAGCTCCTTGAATCTAGCCACATAATTCATCACCGTCATCGGTCCTTTCGCTCTAGGAACTCTTGAGCCTTCACATGCCTAGCGTGATGCCTGGAAAGTACTTACCCATGAATGTGCCCCGAAACTCGCCCATGTGTCATAGCTCTAGGTCTCTGTGTGTAGGTCCTCGCCCAATTCCACCATATCAAGTCCCACCCTCTAGCCGGAATCAGCCTGCCCAATCCTAGGTCGCGCGAGGTAATCTCCATAGCCTCTAACACACCTTCTCGATCCGTATGAACCACCATTCCCCACAATTACCTGGATTCTCCCCCGTGGAATGTCCCCCAGGATGATGCGCCTAAACCTCCTGAGGTTACTCTGACTGAAAATCGCGATACCAACAGGCTATACCGCCACGCAATACCTATAGCCTCAACAAAGGCTCGCCATCAACACCGGTGGTGCCCGACCAAGACTTTCGTGACGCCCTCTACGTGCCTCGTCTCAACTAGCCATCTACGTCAAATGGCGCGAACATAATACGATTCTAAGGTATAAACATGCACTAGATACTATTCATACACATAATACAGTTCATATACTATGTCCCTGCATTTATATGCAATGCGAGACAATTAATTCCGTATATCAGATCATAATCAACATCAAAAATTTCATTTTTTTAAATTTTATCTCATTTTATTTAATTTTGTTTGATTTTATTTTATTTTATTATTCAACTTTTTTTTTTTCGAAAAAATTTTGTGGTGAACAGTGTTCATGAACAATGTCCAAACAATAAAGGACTCAAAAACAAAGGTGATCGGGTCTAAAACCCAACAATCAAGTGCACGTTGTGCAATGCCTAACTCCACCGCAGCCAAAGACACCCGCGCGCCGCCTGTGGCGCCGCGACGCCGCATGGCCGTGTCGCGGCGTCGCGGGAAGTGTCGCGGGCCGGCCCCGGCCGTGTCGCAGTGGCGTGACGGCCGTGTCGCGGTCGAAAGCGTCGCGACGCGCCTGCCGTGTCGCAGCGCGACAAAGCCACACCCTTCTTGCCGTATGTCGCAAGACACTCCCCAGCCGCCGTTCTGCAATGTCACAATACACCATAGTGTATCATGATAAGACAATCCTTAGTCGCTAAACTCTTCTCGTGTCACGATGATACACTCTATTGTATTAGACCAAGCTTTTCCCATCCAAAGCCAGCCTCCTTTCTTCTTATCACACACACTTAGTGGTCGGACATAATTTCACCATCAAGCACTCTCCTGTCACGATACACTCAACCTTATCGTGACCTTCACCCAAGCCAACTGCACATTTAAGTTGCAATACAATTCTTTCCTATTGCAATACACCTCACCCTTCCAGCCACCATGTCACAATACAATAATCAGACAGACCCGGCAATTTCCAGCCCAACAAGATGCCCAAATCAGACACTCGTCACGATACAATGGTACACCTGACACTCATACCTAGGGCTATCAGACGATTTCCAATTCTCAATGCAGAATTTTTTTCATTTCTTCTTCTGTTCTTTTTTTTCTTCACATATATTAATCTTCACTGAAAATACCTAAAAATACATATATATTTTTTTTTTCATTTTCCCGTAACACTCAATAAACTTATGTGGCTCTGATATTTGGTTCATTTTCTTTTAGTTTTACACAACGCCACAAAAAACCTTAGAAAATGATTTTCTTCATCTCAATTTTTTTTTCTCATTTAATTCTGGACCATTTTGTCCAAAATTTCCTCAAAACCTCTTGATTCAATACTAACCCCAAAGTTCAACTTTAAAGCCTTATTAAAATTTTATTTTATTTCCCAATAAATCAAATAAATTAATAAAAATTTATTTAATTTATTTTCCTTTTTCCAGTTTTACTCACTGTAAAACTCCCAAAATTTTTCTAACACTTCAATGTGCTAATCACTAAGCACACAAACAAATCACAACACATAACAATTCACCAATTCACATGATCAGCAATAAACACATGCAAATGTTTCAAGCCAGTCCCCGTACCTTCCTAGGTAACTCATACTTAATCCTACATCGAATCCACACCAAGTGAGTGATGTTCTTATCTCTTAAAGACTATAGCCTTAGCCCAAGTTTCCCTTCACTTATGATGCCCAAACCTGCCTCCCTATGATTCGTATACCCAAGCCTCTTATACTATGCCGTGAAACTTTGTAACATCAGACTAAACTTTATGGATACCCAAAAAACCCAGCTCCCTGTAGATTCGCATACCCAAGCTCGACACCAAGTCAGACATGCCCCCAAAACCGCAGGCGGTAGTCCCCGTGACAAACCTACTAAATCCACGTGCACTGCAGGAATGTCGTGACCCGACATCTCTCACGAAATCGGCAGAGTCTCCTTCTTTGTACCCGGGAGCTTCACACCCGAAGGTACAACACATGTTCCAAACATCAACAATGACCACACAGTGTCCCCATACAATTATAATGAGTAAAATGGCCACTGCCTTACATTACTACATCGCTTTCTGGCCAATATATCCCAACTAAAATATAATACTACATGATTCAAGAGTTAGTACATCATCAGATACAACATATATTAAAAATTCTAGAATTTTAATACATGCATACAAATTAACCACCAAAAGTTTCAATAACCCGGTTTCTCCTTAAAATTACCCCAGATATGCAGCCGTCCCCCGTACGCTCCTCAGACTGGGTAAATAATATACCCTCACGTGGTGACACGCCCACGAAGGGAATCACCCCAAATCTACACTCCCCACCTGCGCATATGTAACGCTCCAATGTAAACACATTCAAGCAAATTCGTGATCCTACTTGAATGTCTAAATGCCCTGCTCTAGCCCTGTCCTCACCGACTCTCACACCCTGCCTAAGCCATGAGAAAACATCGCTTCAAACAAACTTGTTGTTTCTTTTGAGGTAAAAATACACTCACCAAGCGTGCCCGGCAAAATATGACGCCAACGAGGCGAATGTGGTGCTAGAGAACCTTCCAAACAATACATGGCTCCTCCGACGTGTAATTGCGTGACCATCCCAACGCCAGTCACTCCCACGAAAATCATCCTCGTGAAATCTTCGAACCATATTCGTTTTCTGGGTGGGAAAATTCATGTCATGCACACATACACCTAATTTCAGGTTACCCTGCATATAAAATGCGCATGCCATTTCAACACAATTTATATAACACAAGTGCAAAATATATCATCATGCATATTTACATAATTTAAATCACACAAAGCATGTTATGTGAATTCTCAATCCATTACATCAAAAATTAGCTCGGCATAAGATTATCAAACACGTAGCACTGATTTGAATTACTCAACCAAACACATTTTCACAAAAATATTTTGTGAATAGCCATTCACATGAATCAAGAAACCCCGGATTACCGTGCTCACGGCCAACCACCAAATCATCGGTTCCACTATGTGAACCCGAATTTCATAGCCATTTCCTGCCTCATACACACCAATACACAATATATTTCATAATTTATGAAATAAACACCCAAACCAGCCCTTTTAACATAGTCACTCTGACCATCCCAATGGGGCTTCAAAGCCTCACACACTTCAGGTCCAAGTTTGGGATTCAATCAAAACTGCTCAAGGCCCCAAACCAACCGGGAAGATCCACAAAACACTTAAACAAAGTGTAACTTCAAGTAGAATGAAACCCTACCTCACAGAGTTTGTCGAAACTCCCAAAACCTGAGTCTATGACAGCCCTGACTCAAAGGCAGCGACTTCCTTCTTGCTCCCAAAGGAACTAACCGGTCCGATTTCCTAATCCTGTAGCAGGTCACACACTCTCTCACTAAAAGAATCAAAACCTGCTTCGATCTTTTCTTTCCTCCCCGCACATTTTTTGTTCTTTGTTCAAAGGAGATGACACTCATTCATGATTTTGGCCCCATTATTTAAACAACTTCAATAATGCCATTGTGGTCCTCTCTAGATTTTGACACGTGGCACCGATCTCTGACGTCCGTTCCATTTACTCATGCAACATGTGTCACATTTGCAGAGGCCGTTTCTGCGCGACTTTCACACATCACATGTCGCTTTACTCGCAAGACTAAACTCCTCGATGCCCTCGAAAAACATGTAAATTTCGACTGTCTCGAAATTCAACGAAATTCGACATGTTTACTAGATTTCGTGAGACGATTCCAACAGTGAAACTTTGGTCATCCGAGATTCAGAAAATTTCGCATTTTTACCGAAATTACGATTTTGCCCATTTAAAATTGGAATTTTCTGTCTTACATGTCCTTGCCTCGGTCCCATTCTGGCTCCGTACGAGGGTGTGGTCTCCACATACGTATTTTGCATGTCGCCATAAGGCCATTTTGTAAAGAGCGATAGTTTTAACATTGTGTATCTAAAAATGTATTTGAAAATAGGAACAAGTGTGGGGATCGCATCCCGATCCCGATCCGGCCTCCGGGTCAGGTCGGGTACGGGGGCGTGGGTCTCCATAGATTATCATAAACTTGGGCTTTCTCGGATTTTGTTAGGCTCGGTTTGGGCTTGATATAAACATTCGGCCTATTCCACTATCCTTTGGACCGAATAATTATTCAAATACTATTTGAGCCCAAAAAATTTATTTTTAGTGTAAACAATTGTCCCTCGCATACAATATGGTCGGATAAGCCATTTTGTATGTATATAAGCTCCTAAAATATTTCATGGGGCCTAACCTTCAACCATGAGACCCAAAGTCCACCCTCTTCCTCCTCATGATCTTGAATTTCAATCGCAATAGTGAGCCCTATTTGGAGCACACATGAGAAAGCAACGACACTTCCCAAGAAAAGTTCCCACCACTCTCAGTTTCAAACCTCCTACCTTCGTTTTTCCTCCTTCATCTACTTCATTTGAGAGAATAAATCAATCCTGTTTTAACCTTTTGCCAAAGCCAAAAACTAATTTATTCTACCTAAGGAACCTATTTCCCTCTCTTCCTCTTCCTTTTTTTTTCTTCTCTTCTTTTATCTCTAGGATGTGACTGTACTTTGGCTCTTGTAGTAACTAAAATTCAGCAACCCTCTAACTTGAGATATTTGTAGCCATTTGCTTGGCTTTTAGAGATACAAGTCTCTTCTAAGATACTCTCTTTGTTGTATCTCCTTTGTGTTGTTGTAATTCACAGCCTATACAAGTGTGATAACTTATTGTCTTGAGGCTCTTGTGATTCCTTTCCAACCTTTTCTAGGTGGCCAAAAGCCGACTCTTGCTTGGTGGATTGAGGACTTGCTCTTGAGATACTTGATTTGTTGTGCTTGGATTGTTGATGGAAACTCATTGATTAATACACGCTTGAAGACTCGCCAAGCAGCGACATCGCATTAGCGGACCAAGGTAAAAGATTAAAGTCTACCTGAAGTGTTCTTGTGTGTAGATGATGATATAATGCGTCTATCAGGTAGTACTTTGGAGAAATTGAAGAAACAATGGCTAAAAGCCTCCTATTTATTTTTGAATATGTATATTTAATTATTGTGTGTTAGGGAAAACTTGGATGCTTGTGAACAGTGGCTAAGAAGTCTGCTTTGACTCAAAACTAGAATAGAAAAGGTATTATGTTGGAGGAAACTGAATATTTGAGAACAATAGTGGCTGAAAAGCCTAACTTGACTCTAAACATTAGGATAGAAACGTGTGTTCTCTCTCCGCCGTGGTGAACACTAGCTTCGTCGTGGCGAACGTCTTCACCGCGGAGAACAACATCTTCACTGTAGCGAACCCAAGAATGATCTTTCAATCAGCTTCCTCTTCGTCGTGGCAAGCAATAGCCTTCGCCATGGTGAGTAACTTCGTTGTGGCGAACAACTTCTTCGTCGTGGCGAACCTGTAACTTCTAATTCTTCTTGGCTTGATTTTTTCCATTTACACCCGAGGAATAACCTATCACTTGGTGTAATGATGTACCAAGTCCAATTCTTTATAGAAATCTTGCATTTTAATGTATACCACAAAGCCCACTTTCATTTTCTCTAATTCAGCATGAGGGCTTATTTCCTCAATCTCATAGTGATTATGATAATCTCTGATGAACTTGTACATGTGCTCTGTTTGTGGAAATATGTGTACCCAGTGGACTACCTTATTTACTTGGATATTTCCTCCCCTATTTCCCTAATATTGATGTGATCAAGAAGTCTTCCTTAGGGAATTAGTAGGGAATCTTGAAGAAGTTTATGTTTTTGAGGTGAAATGGTCAAAGGCCAACTTTCCTGTCTCAAATCCTATCTTGTAACTGGTCTCATACTTACTCCTCCAATTACCTTAATAATCTTAGGAACTACCCGGAGAGAGAACAAGAACACCCTTAGAGAAATCAGTGTGTTGATGAATACAATGGCCAAGAAGCCACTTTATCACTAAGTCATCCCATATTTCTCTAGTTCTAAAGTGATCATGGAACCTACTTAGGAGAATTGATGACACAACAAACTCATTCTTGGGGAAGAGCCTTTATTTAAGATCAATAGGGATCACAAATCCTCATTTAACCTTCCAATCAAAGATCTATATCTACTTCCCCAAGTTTAAAGTGGTTATGGGACCTACTTTATTTATTCATAAAACAATTGAGGGTATAACAAGTATGACATTGAGGACTACAAAAGGTTTGAGCAATGAGTGGCTAAAACAACCTACTTTATTACTCAAAGTAATTACTAGGAATAGTTTCCCCAGTACAAAATGGTCAATAAGACCTATTTTTCTTGTTATTCGCTTATTCCCTATCTTAGTTTTTCTTTGGCAGTATCCAGCTTTTCCTACATTGTGCGAAAATATTTCTTAAGTTACTTCCCAATAATTAATATTTTGTGTTGCTCATCTTCAACGCTTGATAGCCAATAGGCATTTCCGGGCAATATTTAGTGAACTTTGAATGGTCCCTCCCAGTTAAGAGACCATTTCCCCTATTCTTTTTCTTTAGCACCAATAGGTAGCACCACCTTCCAAACAATCTCTCTTTCTTCAAAACTCTTTTTTCTAACCCGCTTGTTGTAGGCCCTAGCCAGGTCTCTTTTCTGGACCATGATGTAGTCGAGCGCTTGTAATATCTTCCCATCCAATGCCTCAAGTTCCATCATCATAGCCTCATTGTATTCTTGAGGATTAAGGTCATTCTACCTAGATACACTTAGAGAATGAACTACCACCTCTATCATGAAGCAAACTCCATGACCATGTCCATAGGTTGAGAGTAAGGACTTCACCTGTAGAGAATCTGTTTTGTAGTTCTATGTCTTTACAAGGTCTCAAATAAAATTATGCCACCTCGTGGATCGTCCTCTAAAGACATCTTCTCCGTGACTTTATCAACACCTTATTAGAAACTTCCCGCCCGCCATTTTCTTGGGTATGTAAAAGGAGTGGATCTGATGAGTTGAATGCCATAGTCCTATAGGCAAATAGTTTCATCTCACCCCAGCCGAACATGTTGGCTCTGGTGGTCAGGAATGGATCGAGGAATTCCAAATCTATATGAATGATTTGTTCTCGATGAATTGATCACATCCTTTACTCTACCTTCAAGGGCACGCTCCACCCATTTAGTAAAGTAGTCTGTAGCAACTAAGATGAAGTTGTGTCCCTTTGATGAAGCTAGGTAGATTTTCCCAATTAAGTCCATGGCCTATCCTCTTAAAGGCCATGACTTCACAATTTAGTGGAGTTCCACAACAGTTATCCTCTGTACACTACAATACTTTTGCACTGGGCAACCCTTTGAGTAATTAATGCAGTCACTTAGGATGGTTGGCCAAAAATAGTCATGTTTCCTAATCAGCCATCGCATTTTTATTCTGGCTTTATGGGCTCCAAGGACCCTTTCATGAATTTGCTTCATCAATTCCATGTCATCTGGGAAGGATAGGCATCTGAGCATTAACCCATCTGGTCCCTTCTTGTACAATTCCTCTTCGAGTAGGACGAACTCCTGTGATTGAGCTTTCACCCTATGGGGGACCTGCTATTATGATCTTTTAAATACTTTATGATCTTAATTCTCCTTTCCTAAAGCGGTCATGGAACCTACTTTGTAGAATTGATGACACAAACAAACCTAGTCTTGGGGAAAGCCTTTATTTAAGATCAATAGGGATTACAAATCCTACTTTCCCTTCAACTCATCAGCTGGAACATATTTTCCCCAATTTTAAAGAGGTCAAGAGACCTACTTTATTTATTTTGAAAATATACATTACATATAACAGGTATCGCTCTGGAGAAAAATGAGAAATAGTGGCTAAAAAGCCTACTTTTAATTCTGGATATATATTGAACAGGTACCATGTTAGGGAATACTTGAATGCTTGAAAAAATAGTAGCAAAAAAGCCTACATTTTTACTCAAAACATAGAATAGAACAATTTCCCCTTACTTTCAGCATTATTTTTTCCTTAGGCTTGTTGAGTCTTTATAAGCCGGAGGATTGGCCTAATCCTTTGGGTGATGCCTAACCTCTTCCACATGGTAAAGAAATATTGTTTAAGGTATTTCCCATTGATAAACCTTTGATGTGACTGATGTGACTCCCTTATAGATTTGACATTGAAAGCGGTTTTGTCATTTCCACAATAGCCTTTTTAAGTATTACCTTTTAGGGCCTGCTTTCTCTAGAGGGTTCAATAGTATTCCCCTTGTAAATGCGACCTTCATTTGTTGTAGGTTGTTTTTGTTTCACTTCTCTTTGGATTTCCTCCATTTCCTTTGATTTGAAGAAATCTAGTAAAGTTAGAGAACTAGTAGAATAATTCAAGGAAATGATTTGTACCTATCAGAATAGTTCCAAAATATGTTTCTTCGTTTGAACTGCAAATAGACTCAACATTCTCTATAGCTTTTCCTCCGGATTTGGTTTTCTCTATACTAGCCATCACTCAAGTAAGATTCTTCGCCTATTTTTCTCAGTATTAAAGATGCAAAAAAGGTTTCCTTTTCTCCCTCACCCTCACATCTCAAAAAAGGTGGCCTTTCCATAACTCAGAATAATTCCGAATCAGACCTTAAGTAGCGACGCCAGAAGATGTTAAGAAAAGTAAAAAATTGTGAAATGAGGACCCAAAGGTCATAACACAAGAAAATGATATATTAAAGTAGAAATATGATAAGTTGATTTGCAAATGAAAGAAAGATAAAGGACTAAAATGCAAGAGCTAAGAAATTAAGTTCAAAATGTTATAAGCCAAACATGACCTTAAGCCAAATTGGGGATAAGACCAAACTTGTCTTGGAATGATACAAGTTCTCATGTTGATCTTTGTTAAGCTTTGGCTAAGGTTACGGTTTTGAGAAGGGAAGATGTAACATCTCAAATTATACCCCAATAGTTTTATAACATGTGTAGGGTATAAAATAAGTTTCTGCATTTTTCCGAAAAAAAAAATAATACTAAGTGAGAAATCTGATAAAATTGGAATTAATACAAGAGTCAAGGGTGGGCCAAAAATGTCACATTGGTAAGTGACTCAAGGGTCATAAAGCTGTGGTGCCGCCTTGCAAGAATGGATACATTCAAATTTTGGGTCAGAATCGGGCAATGCCTCGGCCAATTTTGGGAGCTAGGTTGACAAAAAGTGAAGGTAGAAGATAAGCCAATTGAGGGTTTGCTATCTCTCCATTTAGTTCAAGGTTTTGCTTGATCAAGAGAAGGAAAGGAAGCTAGGTTCAAGTATTTCAAGGAAATCAAGGTTAGAAAACCATCCTAACTCCTATTTGTTCATGTTAGAACAACCCTAACTCTTCTCATTCATGTGTTATACTTGTTAGAGTTGGGTTGATGTTTGTTTTAATTTGGATTTGGGTTGTATGGATTCTCCCTTTTGATTGTTAGGAAAGTCCTAACTCATTTTTTGTTTTTGTGCTTAGGGAGAACCTAACTCTTCCATTTTTGGGTAATTTGTTTTTGAATTGGAGTTGTATTGTTTTGGGTTGGTTTTGTTGGCTTGTGGGGTCTTAAAGACCAAGAAGTGTAAAAATAGATGTATAGGTTTCTTTAAAGGAATTGTTGTCAAAGTTTTTTTCAAAGTCCATGTTTTTGTTTTGGCCATAACTTGAAGGTACCAAGAAGCAAATCCCAACCCCAAGTCCCCAAGGCTTTTGAGACTTGCGAAAACACGGTAAAGCTTCGTCATTATCCTCCTGCTTCGGTACAATTTTGGTGTTTCGCTGGCAAGTTGCTACAATGATCCAAATGTGATGATTCCAATTTCTACTGTAAATAGACTCATAAAGCTATCATTTTCTTGAAGAAAGTTTGGGTAAAATATGACTCATTTGTTTCCGGAAAATTTTGTAAGTGAAGGTGTATTGGGTAGAAATCAACCCTAACTAGAATCCCTAGCATGCATGACTATTTTTTCTTTACTTGTTCTTGATCAGACGATTTACATGATTGTGTGGTTTGGTGATGATAAACCCCAGCTAAGATCGATTCAAGGAATAAGAGTCAAGAATCGACACAACCCTTTGGCTTGTTCTTCATTTCTTCGCTGCAAGTTGTGTTTATTTTGTCATCAAACCTGAAGTGTTGATATAAAATTTGCATGTGTGCTTTTGGTTTGAACCATAAATAAATTGGTTTGGGTGTTGGTTAATTGATCTCAAGTGGATTAACATGAAAAATGGAAGGGAATGTATGTTAATGCATGAATCATGTGTATTGGTGTGTATGGTTCGGTTTTTGTGCAAAATTACTGTATGTATGTCTTTAAATTATGTTTCTAAATATGTCAAAGGTTTGGTGTAATTGAAATAGTGCGTAAAACTCATGTGTTAAGTGAGTTAAAATGAAGAAAAGTGATTGATTATGGCCAAATGCACATAGTGTTTCTATGAGATTATGTGTAACCTCGTGCGTAATTATCGATCGGGAATGTAAATCGTCTTTAAAATTGGTTAATTGGATAGTGAACATAGTGGTAAAGTAGGCATACTGGTTGTAAACTTGCATTATTATGGAATTCTTCTTAATATAATCTAGTAAGTTTTACTATGACTAATTATTAATGCCCTTAAGAGAATGTAAACCGTCATGTTCGAGTTAGTGATGATCGTATACCAATAAGGATAAATGTAACAGCATCGCAATGATATGATTGATATAGTGACATCGATCCGTGAGCTCCAATACGAGATAGGCTAGTATCTTAGTGTACACAAAAATGCAAATGTAAAATAACCACCATAGCCGTGGGACAGCATTCAAGTTATTAAAAAGTATTAAATCGGGCCAAGAGTCTAACGAGATCGTGTTCCGTGATTCCTTTATCCTATACAACGTGGCCCTCTGTTAAATTGCTTGTGGCAAAATGGTTAATAAATATGTAAATTAAAAGAATTGAAAGCTGTGACAAAATATCGGTATAAGTAAAATACGAAAAGTGTGAATCATTGTGTTTTTAGAGCATGCTGTGGGATAAAATGAATGATTATTAAACTATTATAAAATCATATATATATATATATATATATTGCATGGATCACATGAAGAAATGCCGAAATGTTGTTCAAAAATAAACATATTGGAAGTAATTGAGATGATTAATTGATGTATATGGGCAATGTTATTTATATGTTTATATGTGCATATATATGTTGTATTGATTGTGCTAGAAATGAATATAGAAACGCAAAGAAAACCACTAAGCATGAAAAACAGCAGGGCGATTGATTTCTTACGCACATACCATGTAGATAGTAGCAAAAAGCAGATCGAAGACCACGAGCATAGAGTCACCACATAATACCGAGTATACGAATGCTCCGCTTCATGCATACCACTATATTTCATGATATCATGTAATTATTTTGTATAGAAATCAAATATGTATAAATTTTCATGGAATGCATTTACAATTAAAGGGCAAGTGAAAATGGGTGAACTCTAATAATATTTTGTAAATGTAGCAAGGTAAAGGTGGTGTCAGGAATGTCATTTTGTATCAATATGTTGTACTAAAGAATGTATATGTGCCATCTTCAAATGATATGATATATATTTCTCTATATTAATAAATGTATTAGTAATGATATTTCATATATCTATATAAGTATGTTTATAAGGAAATGTGTTTGACAAATTGTTCGATACGGTCGTGTCCCCTCGATCCGGTTCACCCGTGGCTGGGCCCGCTCGGGGCCGATGCGTAAGAAGCCGTTGCTTTGTTTCAATTGTCCAAGAAAAGAGAAGAAAAGAAGAAAAGAAAGCTAGGTTTTGAAGGTTTCAAGAAGATCAAGGTGTGGAAACTATATGTGTATGGAATTCATGTATGGAACTCATGTATGGAAATTTTGTAAGGAAACTATCAAAAATCCCTCCTTGTCTAAGTTTGTGTAGGAAAAATCTTAATAAATGCAAGAGCATGTTTTTGCCGTTTAGGTCCAAGAAGGACAGATTTGTTTTATTCTTTGAAGTTTTCCCCTCGTGAAAAATGGCAAAAAAGCCCCACCCTTCACCTACCCGACACCCGCCTCAGAGAGAGAGCTTCACCTAGGCAAAGGTTTATTTCTAAGCGGTTGTCTCTACGCCAGCAAGCCCGAGACCCTCCCCGACATATTCTCGCTCCGCCTAGGGCGTAGAGCCCGTTCGCGCCTAGGGCGAACCTCTACGCCTAGGCCAAGCCACATGTGGCCCAGCTTTGTTCTTTCTTCGGTTAATCTTTTAGAATCATATTTTGTTTGACTTTCAATGAAAGATAATTAGGCATAAAATCGATTACCTGAGGATACCTTGGGCTAAGTGAACAGAAAGCTGGTCCTGTATAAGTATAATAGTTATATGAAAAATGCTTTGTACCTATCCGCCTCAGCGACCTTGTCGTTGGGCAAACATTGTTTCTTGCCCCTTATTTGCTAATGTGTTTAAGAACAATATAACAAGTTCAGTAATATATATCATTGTATGTCTGCTTAAGATCAAATAGTGAAAGAAGAGGCACCTCTTATTAGTGCGACGACACTCTCTATTTAGTGTTTCGACACTCTCTGTTTAGTGTTTCGACACTCTTTGTTTAGTGCTTCTCGGCACTCGACAGTGCCATGTAATCCTTATCAAGATACATTCCCAAGCAGCGCTACGCACTGCTAGGTATATGTGTGATGAGTATCTTAAATACCATTTTATCCCTATGTTTAGTTAGTTTTTTCTAGTGTTTTTATGTTAAATAAGTGCCCTGTCTAAAAGTTCATACTTATGATCGTCATCCATTTGATGGAATTGTGCAAAATTGGTGGAAAACTACTGCGTATAGCCTACTGTATTTTGACGTTTTCTGTAGATATCATATGAGCTCCAATTGTTGCAAAGCTTTTATGTATTAGAATTTAAATTTCAAGAGCTTTCCAGGATAAACAAGAACACAAAAATTGAGTTCGAACAGTGAAGTTACGCAGTTCCAAAACTCGAAGAAAATCGTAGCAAATACTGCAGCACCTTAGCGTATAAGAGGCTAC
Source organism: Tetrastigma voinierianum (assembly GCA_016808115.1). Classification (NCBI taxonomy): domain Eukaryota; kingdom Viridiplantae; phylum Streptophyta; class Magnoliopsida; order Vitales; family Vitaceae; genus Tetrastigma; species Tetrastigma voinierianum. The sequence goes on from JAEQBH010007032.1 coordinate 53,532, forward strand.
TATATTTTGATGTTTTCAGACATCATATGAGTCTTTCTATTGCATCGTAATCCATATATGTGGATGGATTCTACACAAGAGATTTAACGGTACCAAAGGAACACCTTTCAAATCGAGTTCTGATGACAAAGCTTAATGGCCTTTCACGGTACCGGTGAAAATGCAGTTCGGCGTTCAACGTCGCGACGTTCGAACGTCGCGACGTTCCAACGTCGTGACGTTGCGCAGAGTCGCGTAATATTCCGATCGCCAGCGACGTTGCCAAACGACGCTCACATTAGGTCGATTTTGATGGATTTTTAAATTCCATTTTGAGCCCATAATGGAGGGATTTTGGCTCAAACGAAGATCGAAAAGGAGGGGGATTTGTGATAGATTGGAGAGCTTTTTGAATGGGAGAAGCCCTCTCTTAGGGTGGAAACACCCTAGGGCACACATCTTGAAGGGGAAAATCTTAAAGAAGAAGGAAGGAGATTGAAGAAAAGGAGATGACACTTTCACTCAAAATTGTTTATTCTCATCCTCTTTCTTTGTTTCTCTCTTTTTTGATGCTTTTCTTTGACTTAGAGATGTTCTAGATTTATTTCTAGGTTTTCTGTAGCCTTGCTTTCTCGAATGGATTAATGGTTAATTATGTTTTCATTCATTATATGGATTGATTTTATCTCAACTTCTGTTTCATCTCTCAGATTTTATTTACATGGTAGTGTTTCGGGCTGGCGTGTTTTTGCCGGGAGTCCGAGATCAGAGATGATGACCCCGTGATAATATGAGCCACACTTGTCAAACGTCAATCGGCAAATAGAGATATCCCTTGCCCGCGTGGCATTAAGGGTTTAAACATTTGCCGCTTTAGTCTGTATGGTCGAGGCAGAGATGGCACTCCCACTCTAGCGATAAATATATATCTCGAGAGAGTAAACATCTTGTAGGCACGACAACCTCACAGAATCAATTAATATACTAAATGAATAATATATTTAGGTTAAAATTCATCAAGTGTGGAAGGTGAAGTAAAACCTATATAGTTTTCTAGTTAATTAACATTTATGAAAATAAAATATAGGATTAGTTTTTAATTGGAATTCATTACATTTTAGGTCCAGAGTAATATTTAAAGCGCAAAGTCAAGACTAAAGACACTTCCCCGTGGATCGACATCCGTGACGTACACTATGTTACTTGGAGGCGAGCGCGCACTTGCGCACATAGGTGTACACATTTTAATATCACGCTTCGCCCATCGTCGCACGTATTATGCTTCAAGACTGCCTCAAGAGATTGTACGGCTACCGCAATCTATCAGGTTGTGTCCTCTCACATTCACATTATTTCCGGGCCCCATAAGCAAACATTTATAAGGATAAGAATCTTAATAATAATGAACAATAAGAAAGATAAGAAATCGCTTTGTTCAGAATGTACTCCATTTTGTTATATGTATGTGGACCACCCCTATGGTCATATATATTATCTCGTTTTCACTGGGTTATAAGTTTAGCACGTGTTTCATCCAGGAGACCGGCTATGACATCCGAGGCATTTTCCGCATACAACAAGGACAACACAAAGAATAGGAAATCCACCCTCCCATGTAGATTTTGAAATTTGTTTTTGAAATGTAAAAATGTAATATTTTGGTAATGAAAAGAATTTTGCAAAGGGCGTGTGGGATTTAGAAACATATGTGTACATGACATTTTAAACACCGCTGGCTGCTGGTAGTATTATGTTGTGGTTTCATGAAATTGCCCCACCAATATCAGAAAATCAAGTAAAGGAGTCCCGGTCCCGTGTCGCGTCCCCTCTCTTCGCCCAGGCGGGTATAGGGGCATGACACTCTTTGTCTCCTCATCCTTCTCTTTTGGGTTCTAGTAAGCTTTTAAGGAAATTTCTCATGTTTCACAAGATGCCATTCTTTTCCAGGTGAGACAAGAAAGATTACAAACCTAATAGGCATTTTCCTCTTTGCAAGATCATTCATGCTCCTTCCCCTTAGAAAACATGTCTCTCTTTTCGAGAAACAATATTCCCTTAGGAGAAATTCTTGTTCTTTGCCTCATGTTTTGAATCTTCAAATGGATGGTATGGATACCTTCATTTTTTTCCTTTTTCTATGGCTGTAGACACTTTCATTTTTGTTGCCAAATCATTTTTATAAGTAAGGTACTGTTTAGGAATCCATACCTTTCTTGCCTTGGAACTTGGTGAAAATCTCTCAACCTTCTTTGCATTTAGCATAGCCCTCGAATGAGTAGCAACTATGTTGATTGAAGATGCAGGCATAAATGGATCTTCATCAGTCACCATGGCTTCTTTTCCTTTAAGGGGCTTCACCATGACTTCCTTTTCTCTAGGGAAATTTACCGTGACTTCTTTTTTTCCCAGGAAATTCACCATGACTTCCTTTTCTCCAAGGAAATTCACCATGACTTCATTGCTGACCCTGTCTTGGATAATATTCCTGAAACTCCAGTAATAATTAATACTATGATTTCAGGAGTTGTGATACTTACAATAGACTTTTCCCCTAAGTGCATCTTTGCTAGTGAGATGGTGATCCTGAGGAAAAGTGATGAACTTCTCCTTCACAATGAATTCCTCAACCTCTGCCACATTCAATGTATATTGGGCTCGTGCATTAGAGGCTTGTGACTTCTTTCCTAGGTCAGGTGGTGAAGGTGGTTGTATGACAAGTTGGAGAATTTGTTGTCCTCCATTACCATTCTCCAGAGGGCGGGCCGTGATGCCCCGCCTTAATTCAGAAAAAGCCACCATATGCTCTAGGTTGTGTAAGTTGATTAGTTTAAGCAAAAAATCCTCCCGCTGGTCAGGCTCAAGCCAATAGTCCTTCCCTTTGCTATGTTCTCTAGAGTACCACTCTCTCTCCTATGGGGAGAAAGGTATATAACCTCTGCCTGCATAGGTGAGCGGTGAAATTCACCAACTTCTCCAAGGTTCTCAGAATGCTACCCTCCGAGTTCGTTAGAAAATTGCATTTCAAGCTTATAAGCAACTTCCTGCCTTTTTTGTCCACTTTCTTTAAGTTTTTCCAAGTTGGATTGATATTACTATTTCATTTCTTCCATAAAGGCAATCATGATCACTTGTTAGCTCTTTAATTCTTTCATGAGAGCTTGAAATTCATTAAATTAATAGAGAAAAAAATAGGCACATTCACTTTACCTGCACCCCTTCCTTCCACTTGTTTAATAGGGTTGTTGGATGGATTCCCCTACTGTCTTACTAGAGAATTCATCCGGTTCTCTATTTGTTCCAACATGACTGTAAATCTTCCTTCCTATGTTGACAGGACCCGACCCAAAAACCCTCCCAAGATTTCTACTGATCTCGCTAATAAGTTCTACCGTACAATCCTTGCAGTGAATCGTCTACTAACTCAACTTTAAGAAAGAAAGTAAACACCCTAGATTAATGTGTAATACCTCAATATATATATAAAGATCCACAACCGCTCAATCCACAACCGACCCATCTTATCAGAGGGTCATAACCACAAACACACACAGCAAAGACTCCTATGAGTTCACTGTAAGATTAGAGCATTCTAAGAATGTTCATAATTTGGGGGTACAAATGAAAATATACAAGTCAAATAAAAGAAAGCAGATAGATAAGATAGATCATCGTAACTCACGCGTAATCCAGTGACGTAGGTCGCACATGTGGCGCACCCACGGATCGTCACCTAGAGAATGTGATTAAAACAATAAAACGTGGAAACCTCGCTTGAGTAGCATGATTTATAAGGAAAATAATGTTTTTATTTTCGAAAATTCCTTCACTTTCCAAGACCTCACGTCCACTCTTTGTGCGTTCCTCTGCCGTGTACCATTCTCACAAAACCAACTATACCTAAGTCAATATGAAATTACAAGTTTCAAAGTGTACCATTTAACCGACATCATTATCAATCTATAACTTAATTTATTCACAACATAAAAATTACATAAAATAAGTATAACCATCATGTCGTAAAAATAATCACATACAGAAAATACAATAACCATGTAAATATTGAAATGGTTATACCCTTTACTGAAACCAACAATGTACCGTAATTATTATACCCATAGTAAACCCGTTTATAATCCGAACCACACACCGTGGCAACTTCTTCAAATAAACCCGTAAACACGACATCACGCAGGCACCAATAAACCCCCAGGCAAATCCCGATCACATGGCAACTGACAAACCTTCTGCAAACCCTCGGCATCACGGACAACTGACAAAACCTTCGTAAACCCCGGCCATTCACGTAGCAACTAAAACCTTCGGCAAACCACATCACGTGGCAACTAATAAACATTTCCAATGATACCACCGTATTATAATCATTCTTCATTAAAGTCTCAAATCCATTTCTTAAATCAATAACTTTTCAAAATGGTTTAAAACCCTCAATCCATGTACCAAAAATGTTTGAATACCACAAATTTATCCATGAACTCGCAAAACTTCCAAATATTTAAAAATGTTAACAAATCCACCCGAAATGATAACTTGTTTATATAAAAATGTATAATTATATTTAAGCATAATCAACCGTTTCGATCAAATAAGTTATATGTATGGCCACTGTCCACAATTAGAGATCATAATAATACCCCAAAGCATTTAAAAAACATAAACCACTCACTACGATGCCTCCGCTCCCGCTCCTCAGAGAGGAACGCCCTCCGTTCGGGCCGTGAGCGCCCGTAATATAATAAAAATACCATTTAGGCTCCATTATAAAACCAAAGACATCGGGACGCCCAAATGTCTTCAATAATTTTTAACTATGAAACTATCTAAATCGACCCCGATACGCCCAATATGTTAGCCATACTGGCAGACCCGCGGTGCACTCCAAAATTGGGGCTTTTCACCCGAGGCTAATTTTTTCTAAATTGAACCTTCCAATAACTCATAAAATGTCCAATTTCACTGTGTTAATCCAACTGCACTCTTGTTCTTAATTTGACCAATCAGGCCTGTAATTTCACCAAACTAATTACCCTAAATGACCCAAAATGGAAAACTAACCAACGACGTCATTCAAAATTTAAGGTAGCAGCAAACTTTAGCGAGTATCAACGGAAAGTCCAAGAGACCAGAACGCAGTTACACTTTACCTTTGGTCCAAAGGTTGCCGCAGGGCCTAAAATCCTCGATCCAACACAAACAAAATTTGTTTTCGTCGTGATTCTTCAAACGGTGAGGAATCGCGAAAAGGGACCACGGAATGAGTTCGCAGGTCCAAGTAAAAATGGTGGAAAGGGAGGCCGGGTCGGCCTAAATGGCCGGAAATGAACCAGGATTCCACCGTGGCGGCCGTCGCCGTGTTCGCCGGCCCGATCTGGGCGCGTCCGGTGGTGGTTCGCAGTGAAATTTTTCCGGCGACGTCGTCTGGTGGTGGCGCTCCTCCCTGGCCGGCGCGTGTAGCAAGTGGGTGGCCGGTGTCGCCTCCCACGGCCAAAACCCATTTGTCTGGGGCCTGGGCCCGGTCTTCCGCCAACAACCGAAGTTAAACAAAACAAACATACAAAATGGTTTTGGGAGTTTTGTAGGGTTTTGGAGCTCAAACGGGTGTGTCGGGGCTAGGGTTCTATTTGGCAACGCAAAAATCTAGGTTTATATATCCAGGTCGCCAGTAAAAACCCTAGACTTAATTGACACCGCTAAAACATCATTGCCAACTCCCTGTATAACTTTCATATATCCATAGCCTGATTTTGACGCTCAACTCATCTATGAACTCGTATCGACGAGGCTCAAGAAATGATGTCTTAGTCAACCCAAAAATTATAGCTCTGGTCCTGAAAAGTCAACTTGGACCCACATACCAATTGTTGGTCAAACTTGGTCAAACGTTTAAAAAAAAACTTGTAATATTTTGGGTACGTCGCTACATATGTTGCTTCTACAAAGATTAGATCCTCGAAGTCCCGAGATCACCCCAAGAAGGTTGTCTTACTCTTCAATTTTGATAGCATTCTTCAGCAAAAATGCGTGTCTCATAGTGGAATATGCACAACTATAAAAAAAATAAAAAGATGTATCGACAAATCTGGCTAAAAGACGGTCCGCACCAAGCGTGTCAAAATATGTGTTTTATGTCGGTTTCCTTCAACCAGAACACAAGCCAAAAAGCACGAATTGCGTGGTGCACGAAGCGCATGAAATTTTTTAGTATTTCCAAACTAAAACTATGCCGAAATCTAATTTCCGCTCAAGCGAAAAATGGATTCCCTAGTTCCCTTGATACTTCCCTAGAATATGAGCTGAAAATACTTTGAAAACTAGACTGAATTGAAAGTTGAGAGAAAAATTGTACGGACTAGCTTGAAAGATAAAAAATTTCATTGTAGAATTAGACTGAAAATGAAATATTGAAACGATAAAACTTGAAGTAACAGATGCTTGTAGGGAAAACATGCAAACTAAACTAAAAAGATCTAGTTATCGACCGATGAACTAGAAACATAAGAGAAATATGATAAAATGATCCTGGTTGACCGGGCTCCAAACCCAACTTCTCCAATAACTGCTCACGTACCACCCACTGGAGTCTTGTTCTCCAAGTCACTTCTCTACTAAGGTCTTGTTCTCCAAGTAACTTCTCCACTAAAGTCTTGTTCTCCAAGTAACTTCTCCACTTCCAATAACTGCTCACGTTCTACCATGTCATGACTCGAGTCGAGAAAAGCTCTTCCTCCCCTTGCTGAGATAAAGTCCCATTGTATCATTTTTATTATGCCTTCGCCAAATTAAAAAAAAAAATCAGAAATATCGTTGGATCCTTTCATGACTTGATTATCATGGACTTGTACTTTCTTGAATTAGTTAAATGCCTGGTTGGCTTGACATATCCATTCTACCATTCCACTAACCTTATCAAAATAATTTATTCAAATAAATTACTTGAGCCCAAAAAATTTATTTTTAGTGTAAACAAAAAGTACAAGCAAATACTACGAAAAAGTGAGTCTGTGTGATGGATACAATATTCCCTCGGAGCACCGATGAACCCGCTTTGCTCCTTGGCAGGTGTGATCAAGTCGAGTCAATATAAAGCCAAGTTCGAGCTAGACTCGATTAAAAAACTCGAAGCTTGAACTCGACTCGAACTCAATCAAGCTTTTTTCAGATATTAGAAACTCGACTCGAAAAATAGTCAAGCTACTTGAACTCACTCAATCAAGCTTTTTTCAGATATTCGAAATTCGACTCAAAAAATAGTCGAGCTACTCGAACTTGACCTAACAAATCTCGAATAAATAATTATACTTGAACTCGACTTGACTCGATTAATAAAATAGTAAAGTTCAATTAAGCTCACGAGTAGCTAATGTCGAGTATTCTGATACTTGAACTCGACTCGACAAGCTACTCGAACTATTCGAACTTGACTAAATTAGCTCTGAGTTGAATTTGAGTATTCTACGAGTCAAGCTCGAGTAGCTTGACTTGTTTACACCCCTAGCCCTCCACCATATCGGGGAAGAGTTTGAGAATGTTAAAATTGGTTACTAATCGGATATGAGAATTTCTTTTAAAACTTGGATCAAGAACGAGTTCAATGTCAATTTGACCCGCCCCGCCTCGAATGTAAATTACCACTTTTACCCTCAACATATAAACATCCCATTTCTTTCACTTTAGGGTTCTTGAAGACGACACCATTAGAGGTCTCCATGTCCCATTCCTCCTCTCCTCTTCTTCTTTCCCCTTCCCCTTCCTCCTCCTCGATCTAGATCTATCTTTCTATCAATAGGAAGGACAAGCAAGTCCTTGGCTAGCCTTGCTCGACTACAGAGTTGAAGCTACTCCGTAGGGATTCTTCAATGTTGTTACCTTCTTTTTTTTCTTTTTTTCTTTTTTAGCGGGTATGAGAACAATCGACCCACCTCGACATGGGTTTGAGTCAGGGATAGGATATTACTCTTTAATCGGGAACGGGAATGGGATAGGTATAAACCGTCCCACCAAACCCACCTTGTTGTCATCAATGGTCATCCTATTTTTAATTCCTTCCTTATTTAAACTAAATTGAATTTTTTTTAAATATGATTTGAAGATGCAATTAATTCCTAAAATGATCATATACTAAGATAGAAATAATGTATTTAACCCATGTGCTCCAATGAACATCTTATATTTAATGGTTCATTTTCAAAGATATTATTTTCATTTTCACATTGAGATGTTTTTTTTTATTATGAGTAAACATTGTGTTATCATGGAATGAATAATTAATGTAAAATCCATCTAGGGCAATAAAGAAATGAATAAATAGAGAAAAGAAAAAAAATCTACCTGGATATGAATGGAAAAATACATAAAAATTATGAAAAATACAAATTCAATTTGGAGGTAGGAAGGTAAAATCCCTATAGAGTTGAGTTAAATTTGGGTCGACCAAAATTAATTTAGGAATTAGGTTGTGAGTATTTTCTCCTAAAACAAATAACAAATTAGTTCTTATTAATTTTTCCTTCTACTTCTTTTTTTTTTTTTTATTTGATAAAAGATTATATTCATTAATATTTCCCAATGAAATGCCAAAGGGACTACACTAATTTTAGCATTTAAAAGGTCTAATAATGTACAAAACAAGATGACTTGTCTGCATGTCCACTTTATTTACACATTTATTTTATAATATATACATCAGTTAATAGTTTTATATAGTTTTCTTATTGAAATCGAAGTTATTTTGTATAAGTATGATTTGAAGGAAATTATTTAATGTACACTAATCCCCAAGATATTAAATGCTATAATAAAATAAAGTATTAAAATCCAAATGATTGAATGAAACTCTTTATTTATTATGTTTTATGGGGTCATTCTAGAAAATCACAAGCGGTTACCATTTTTTAAAACTTTTTTTAATTCTAAAAAATCAAAAGGAAGAAGGAGAATAAGTTTGGTTTTTTTTCTTTTTACAATGATTTGGTTCTTTTTGTTTAAAACGAAGCATTTGTGGGTTATACGTTTTGCCCTTTCTTTAGTCTTAGATCGACAAATGCAGTCTTTGACCTCCTGTATATAAAATTTTACGACACCTTATATGCAATACGTACGCTGATAGTCGATTATCGCAACTTTACAACAATGTTTCACTTTTTATATAATAATCATTAATTAATAGATGTGACAGAAGTAGAGATTTTCAACTCTTCAGCACAAATTAGAGCGAGGTATAAACTAAATATATAGTTGGGGTTCTCTTTCACGCCTCAACATTTTTTATGTATTACGTCGTAAGGACCAGATGCTCTTCCCCAGCGGGCCAGCTACGGCACTATACCACAGCTGTAGCTCCAACTATGGTTACCAACTGCTTAGCACTAGGTAGGGCGCAGCTCCCTGGCACCTCGCCTCGGTGCCATGAGGAAACTTTATCTGAGTCAGGCCCAGCCAACATAACACCTCAAGCCCAAACACGCTTACAAAGGTCAAATGCTGCCCGCTTGGCCGTACAACCATTAACCATCAAATTGGTTCGTATAATACTGGGAGAGATCCCGAAGCACAACCACGTGCACTCAGATGCGCAGATGTTGGTTTATTGGTTTGTTAAACACCAGTTTAATCTTCATTTTAGTGTATATAAGTTTTTTGTAATTGGATTTATAGTTTTAAGGTGTATTTATATATTTTAACACCTCTTACCTATTTATTTTTCCACTATTATGAGCTGTGAAATAGCACAACATCTAAATATAATTCATGAAAGAATTTGTGTCTCAACTAGAGCCTACACTTAAAGATTGATTAAATCCCTGGCTTTAAAGCTCCGCATAGGATCCGAAAACTACTAAGAGAATACCCCAAAATTACCATTATTATTCAAAAGTATAACGTTTTGGTTACAAGAACTGAGATTGATAGTGTTGAATAACGCCGCCGTTCACATAGTGACTTGTTGGATACACCAATTGGCTTGTATGGGAGAAACCAAGGAACCACAAGCAAAGTTAGTTGTGAAAGGAAATTGCATAGTAGATGGTAGGGGGAAGTAATCAACTTCAGATGGAGGTTAATGATGTAAAATATTGGACGATTATATCACTGTTATGTATAACATGTGAAGAACATTGGTTGGTTATGTATTTTGGATATATGTGCTTCGGATGGGGAAATTTTTTTTTAAGTAAGCTAGATCCTAGAGAACTCTATACACATGTAATTTTGTAGACAAATAGCACAGTTGATGAACGAAACGGAGTTTATTGAAATTGAATGATTATGTTATTCAATTTCTAAAGTTGAATGTTTATGTTTTTCAATTTTTCAGTTGAATGAATACACATTTGTGTTCTAATGTTGTTATGATTATTTGTTGGAATGCTTTTGTCTTTATGAGAAATTTTAGAATCAAAGTTCCATTTATGTTGTCCAAATGCTTTTGGTTCAATGAGAAATTTTCAAAATAGTCTCAACATGTCCAAATTTTTTTATGTTGTTATGATTTAGAAGCACCATTATAGAGTCTCAACATCCCATCAATCCAAAACCATATTTAAGAATCCAAAATACATTCGTATTGTCCAAATAGTCTCGACAATCCAAAAGACATTCATATTGAACAACTTAACAAAATTGCATTCATTCGACAATCAAATACTGTATAACAACATTGTACAATTGTCTTGTACTTCCATACACTTCCAAATACAATAACAACATTGACAATAAAACTTTACAATCAAACCAAACCAAAAACTGAACTGGTAGGAACCATTGACAACAAAACTTATCCAATTTGACCTGATATTACACCATATAATAAATTTTCAATTGAACTGTTGCACTTTCCAAATTCACTATAACGGATGGACTTTCATGGCACCAACAATAAAGGCAAATTAAAAAAATATTAAAAATGACAGTGTAATTTCTTCAACCAGCAACAATTCCAAGTGTTCTAAACACGATAATTTTTTAGCCTTCAATTTCTTTCCAACCCGAGCAACAATCAGAGTGTCAAAACCTCAAAACGTAATTGTCGATAGCGATGGTAGCGCAGTGAATGGAGATGCATCTTAGTAGATGACAAAACAAACTTATGTAACAGATCGACACATCGACTCGCGAACACCGAGATCAACCGCGCTTTTTCTCCCCCAAATTGGTTGCGCCAACATAACTTACAGTTTATGACGATAGTGGAGTAGCAAAGGCACACCAACAACAACGTCTTCTCATGGAGACTAAAGAGGTCAAGGCAGATTGATACCATGATCATCAATAGGAAAAAAAGATGAGCTGCATAGAGGACGAAGAAGAGAAAACAAAATCGTGCCCTAATTTCTGAACTAGGGATTTAGACATGATGGGTTTTTTCTTCCACTTATCCTTGCTGACGTGGCCTCTACATTAGCAACTAATAGACAATTAACATTAATTAGCTGACATGGATACATGGGGTGAGGGTTGAGACCAGTTAGAGCTAGGGATTCAAAGGGGAGAACTGATGACTAAAAAAAAGCATAGATAGAGTTAATTGCACTTTTGTAAAAACACCATGGTTATTTTTAGACCTTTTCCCCTTTGATAAGGGAGAGAGAGATGAGTGGGAGGGGAGTGGAATTTGTTAGGGTTTGAAATTGAAGGCAACGGTCATTGGAGCTGATTCAATCCATCTTCATCTCTCCCAAATCCTAATAGACAACACAACAGCTACTTTGATGCAGTCTCTGAAACTGCCACGAACAATGAAGAAGAGAAGAAGACCCATTCCACAACCTCCTTCAACCCCTCCCACCCCACAAACCCTCCTCCTCAAAACCCTGGGAGCTTCCAACAATAAACCCACCTCAAACTCTTCCAAGAAACCCAGGATCCTTTTCAATACCCCCAAATGGCTGCCTCTTAATATCCCCCAATCGGAGCTCTCCCTCTCTCTTACACTCCCTACCGGCCAAACCTTCAGGTGGAAGGAAACCACCCATCTTCACTACACCGGCGTCATTGGCTCCCACCTCATCTCCCTCAAGCACCTTCAGAACGGCGGCGTTGCGTACCTCCTTCATCAGACCCCGTCGTCCGAGGAGGATGATGCCAGGTCGGCTTTGTTGGATTTTCTCAACGTGGGTATTTCTCTTACCGAAATTTGGGAGGTGTTCAAGGCTTCGGATTTGAGGTTCGCCGGATTGGCACGGTATTTGGGCGGTGCCAGGGTGCTTAGGCAGGACCCGCTTGAGTGTTTGATTCAGTTTTTGTGTTCGTCGAATAACAATATTGGAAGGATTACCAAAATGGTGGATTATCTTTCTTCCTTGGGAAATTATCTGGGGAGTGTTGGGGGTTTTGATTTTTACGAGTTCCCATCTCTGGACCGGCTATCCATGATTTCAGAAGAAGATCTTAGAAAGGCTGGCTTCGGTTACAGGTAATGTTCTGCTTCTCTTCTCTCGATTTATTATTGCATCTCCTGGTATGCTAGATTCATAAAGAGAAGTAAAAATAAGGGATGCATCATTGAAGTTTGTAATATCTGTGAGGTTTGAGATCTTGAATTTCTTAGTCTAAATTCCACCAGAAAATGGAAAATGGTAGGCTGCATTTTTTTTTTCCTTTTTGCATGGAAGGGAGAACCAGAAACTGGAATTGAAGACCTAGCTTCCAAACCAATAGTTGTTTGTTTCACGTAGCATTTAATTTTTATTGAATTTGAACCCATGAACCTTAAAACTTCTCCTGTAAAATCCCGCCTTTCGAGCTGCAAGGAGTATGAATCCAGAATGAACCGAATACATCAGTCTAATCTTGGAAACAGAGACCTCGATCCAGGGATTCATTCCTTCAAGAGCTTAATTAGCAAGAAAGTGCCCTAACTTTGTTTTTCTGTTGCAAACAATTCAAGATTTATTGACTTTATAAATGCATTGAACGACATCTGGTTCTGCTTTGTTTCGGTTCAAGTAATCTTAATTTATAGGCTATAAATGTATATGCCTATTCACAAAATTTAATGCTTTTTCATGTATTCAGCAAAGATCAACTGCTTTGTTTTTTCATGCATTGAATGACATCCTGCTTTGTTTTTTCATGTATGTATATTTATGTATGCACGCATGCATTAAGTTGTAGCCACGTTCAATTTATACCATTCCAGAACATATCTCGTCATCTTGTTCTTGTAAGGGCAATTTTAACTTATCTCAGGTTCGTCACTGACATGATTGAATAGGGCCAAGTACATAATTGGCACTGTAAAAGCTTTGCAATCAAAGCCTGGTGGAGGCATAGAATGGCTTGCTTCTCTTCGTGAAATGGACCTTCACCACGTGGTTGCTGCCCTTTCCACTCTACCTGGTGTCGGTCCTAAGGTGGCAGCATGCATCGCTCTCTTTTCACTGGATCAGCATCATGCCATTCCTGTTGACACGCATGTGTGGCAGGTGAACATTTGAGGTTTTGCCTTGCTAGTATCTTGAAGATGTTCATAGAGCTATTTCATTAATCAATTGGCCTTATTTATAGGTTTCTCTAAGAAATCCAAAATGTACCGAAAATTCTAATAACATAATATAACTCTAATCATAAATAAATTCCAACTATATTATATTTTGATTTTAATTGATAATTTTAATTTAACGTGTGTTTTCCTTTCTTCCTTGAGTAGACTTTGAAAGGTTTTCCTTCATTGAAGTTTCTTTGAAAATACTTTTGAGGCATGGAAAGTTTAACTCTAATTTCATGTGAATAAGACCTAGAAAGTAAATATCAGTTCATGGAATAGTAATAATTATTGCAATGACTTAATCAAGTATGTTGATTGTTAAATATTAGTATGAATTTTAGTGGGTTCAAGTTTGGTATAAATGTGTTTTTGTTGGAATTGTATCAACCTAGCCTTGATGATTGAGAAATTACAAAGGGATTTTCTGTAATTAGGAGTGGGGGAAAGGAAGAAAGATCATCTTTTTTTTTTTTGATAGGCAAACGAACCAAAATATTAGAGAGAAAAAGAAGCCACACGGGCAGCCTTAAGGAGTATACAGGACGTATACAAAGGGAGAGCAAGCCTGTACAAAAAAGAGGGCTAAGAAGAAACTTACCATCCCACCTAAGAAGCTAAAGAATACACAAAAGGCATGTAACAAAAGCAGAATCCACATCAGGAATCATAGTGGCCTAAGAACAAAGGGACCTAAAGAAAAAAGATTTTAGCCAGCCTATCAAAAGAAAACCGGTCATCCTCAAACACAACTTTGTTCCTCCTCTTCCAAATTGCCCATAATAAGTACTTGTGAAATTGTGCTCTTTTAGGTAAGTGACTTTGGAGGTTCCTTTGGGAAGGGAGTGACCTTTAAGCATTTCCATATGCATGTTCTTGCTTGGAGCAATAGGATTCATCCTGCTAACTTGTTTACTTATTTATTTTCTTGATGAATTCATAGAATGCTGATGTGAAAATATTCTAATATTCGGGGATGGGCAAGATTGCTACTAAATACCTCATCCCTGAGCTTGCAGGTGCCCGTCTAACACATAAGCTTTGCAGTCATGTGGCAGATGCGTTTGTGAGCAAATACGGGAAATTTGCTGGTTGGGCACAAACTCTACTCTTCATTGCTGAATTACCTTCACAAAAAAAAATTATACCACCAGAATTTTGGGCTACTGAGGAGAATCAAGATGCCAACATAAAAGCCAATACAACAGGTAATGGACCTTGTGGATGTAGCCTGGTTATAGTTGAAAGTTTCTAATGACAAAGATATCCTTCTTGAAATATTGAGATTTTGACAATCTGATTTATTGACTGTGATTATATTGTAACTACATCTTTATCATGTGTATGATTTGTAGATGCAAAAGGTTCATCTAAAGTTGTAGCTCCTTGATGATAAGGAGTATGGCAGACAATTCTTGGTGATTTCCAGTGTTGGTTGCTGGTGGATGTCCAATTTGCTACCTTCTGAGGTTGCTGTTACTAGCCCTTTTCTAAATTTTTATTATTTATGTTTTTCCTTTAGAATCCTTTTTGTATTTCTATGTTATCTTTCTTTGGTAATTTGTTATTGAAGGAAGTATGTCAAAAATGCTTTTATTAATTTATTTTGTTATGATGCTGTAACCATCCATTTTCTTGAGATTTATGAAAGATGATTTTTTTTCGGTCTAATTAGTACCTAACATGGTATCAAAACATCCTTATTCTCATTTTTTGGTGTTCATTGGGTCCTTCCTAGTTCAGTCATACAAACCTTGGAAGGATGGAAGGGGTCTTTTGTAGGCAAAAAAAGAAAGGAAGTGTGGAGGGTCAGGCCTTTATGTCTCTTTTTGGATCATATGGAAAGCAAGAAACAAAAATTAAAGAAAGTGAAGATGCGATCGATGTCAGTCCAAATAAACCTTCTTCTGTATATTATCCTTGTGCGTGAGATCATGCTAAAGTGGTCAAAGAGGTGCCATCCTAGACGCTATTGAGCTCATCGAGACCCCGGGGTCTCATGATTTAAGAGTGCTAAAGAGTTACGTCTTTCTGGGGCTATCCACTTCTGGGCAGCCTCCTCTCTGTTGATGGTTTTGTGTGTTTTGTTGGGGCTGGTTTTTTTCTGTCTTTCTGTTCTATGGTGTCTTTTGGGGGATTTTGTTTGTTTTTTTGTACTCTACTTGAGTCTCTCCTCTTGAATTTATTCATCTTTCTTACTTATGAGAAGAAAAAAAAAAGTAAGTGTTGACCAATTTTTCGACACGGCTACCAAAGACTTAAGTAAAGTCTCTAGTAACGATGCCAAAACTCATTGAGATCAAATTTACGCATATACGAAAATATGGCCAAGGAGCCATACTATAACCACTCAAAACTAATTTTAAAACAAAGAAATTGGCATCGTGGGAAACTGAAACGGTGTATTACTAACACTTAACCCTTCCGTGTGCCGCTATCAAATACATACAAGTAATGTAAAATGACTCTAAAAGTTCGGATATCGTACTCACGAGGATTGAAGGTTCTCTCGAATAACTAGGGTCTAAGTGATTTTGGTGCTTGTGTAGTTTTTCTTTTCTGTTGGGTGTTTTCTGGGGGCTATCCACTTCTGGGCAGCCCTCCTCTCTGTCGGTTGTTTTGTGTGTTTTGTTGGGTCTGGTTTTTTTTCTGGCTTTCTGTTCTATGGTGTCTTTTTAGGGACTTGGTTTGTTTTCTTGTCCTCTACTTTAGTCTCCCCTCCTGAATTTATTCATCTTTCTTACTTATCAGAAAAAATTTTTTTTTTTTTTTTTTTTTTTTTTTTTTTAAATTTATATATATATATATATATATCAGTTTTGGGAGGTATGAGTTTTAATGTTATCTATATATTAAAGAAAAAAAGGTGTGCCTATACATTGTTAGCCTATTAGGGCATTGGCCTCAAGTTGCCTATACTTTCAGGTTAATTGGTAGCTTAATTAAAGCCCTAGGTTAATATATTAAATGGCTCAAGTGAATATGCAACCCAATTCCTATATAATTAGTTTAACAGCTTCATTATTATGTTCAAGTCTACTTTGTTTTTAATATTATGTTAAGTCTACTTTCTCATAGTTCCATTAGGGAGTTTTAGACATAAATAATTTTTTTTTGAAAATTATTAAATTAATGAAACCTAATTAAAACAAAGAATGCATAATGCCAGTTGGTCATTTTAACGCATAATTTGAATCATAAACTGTCACCCACATTTACGATAATTTTAATATAATGCTCAATATATAAACCTCGACTGTCGCCATCATCGCACGTACCAGATTCCACAAGTTCACCATCGCCGTCACACGAATCTTTGACGCTTTGTAAGCCTAGCATCGTCATCACACGACAAATCGGGTGATTTAAGTTAATTTTATATTTTCGACACATCGTTCACGACAACCGTCATTACCTATGGTTTTCAAACTAATTTAATCATTTTTTTTTTAATTATTTCCACGTAAAACTCTCTAATATGAGACTTGACTACTAGGTTGACTGACATGTGAAATGTCATCTGTTTGGTTGACATATTTATTTTTATAATTTATTTCATCTTAAATTTTCCAATTTTCCATCAAACACTTTTATGAGTTTTTTTTTTAAATTTTATTTCCTGAGTTGGGATTGCAAATTTTCTCATACCCGATTAACTCGACCCATCCCGCCTGATGTCAGACGGGTTTAGGAATAAGTTATTCGTTTGGGGCATTTAAGTTAGAATTTATTTACACCCCAAGAATTTTTCCCATACACCTATTTGTATAATGTATGTAAAACTGACGCGCAAGGATATTAGCAGATAGAAAGAATTCCTCAGCCAGAATAATTTCTCTTCTAAAACCCAGACGGCACGTAGATTTATAATAACCGGCCTCGCTTTGAATTCAAAGCATTCAATTTTATCTTCCAAAGAATTACACATTCGTTTAATTCCTTATCTAAAGA
The DNA here is from genome assembly GCA_016808115.1 of Tetrastigma voinierianum. Taxonomy (NCBI): domain Eukaryota; kingdom Viridiplantae; phylum Streptophyta; class Magnoliopsida; order Vitales; family Vitaceae; genus Tetrastigma; species Tetrastigma voinierianum. The sequence continues at coordinate 70,963 of JAEQBH010007032.1, forward strand.
CTCCAAATTCCAATTTCTCAAATTTCATAATTTTCAAAATTTATCAAATTTTAAAATGTCTCAGATTTAACAATTTTCCAATTTCTATAAGTTTGCAACTTTTAGAACTTTTTTATTTCTATAATCTCTCAATTTCTAGAATCTTCTAATTTTCAAAACTTTCCAATCCTAAAATTTCTCAATTTTTAATTTTTAAGAACATAAAATAAAGAAAGTGTATTTAAAAGTATTTTAATAATTTTATAATATTTTCACTTGTTGTTTTTATAAAATAATTATAACAATTAAAAATGCATAAAATTTATTTATTTTAAATATAATAAAAATTACAAATTGGTTTGAGATATTTTACAATTTCAATCTAATTTTGTTTTTGTTTTAAATATAAACTCATTCAAATAAAAATTATTGAAAAAATAGTCGTTAGACCATCATTTTGCTTTTTCCTTGACAAAAAATTATTTTGATAAATTAAAGTATGTTCAGAATTATTCTTCATGTTTTCAAATAGTTCCATAATATTATGTTCATGATAATTTTCAATTTTTATATAAATTTTGTTTTCAAATACTTCCATGATATTTTGTTTATGATAATTCTCAATATTTATATAAATTTTGAAATATGTAGACAAACATTTTCAAAAATATAAAAACGAATTAACAACATAAAATGGGTTACACAAAATCATAAATTCTCCACACATGTTATTAAAAACCTTTTTACAAAATAAAAAATAAAAAAAAAATCATCAATATGTTAAAATTCTTAACAAATATAAATTAATAATTCATCAATTAACAATCTTATTTTTAATCTTACACTTTAAAATTTCTAAATCAATGTTCTCTAATCTCTAAAAAGGTTTTTTTTTTTTTTTAAGAATAATGAATTCAATCCAAGTCCATATAAAAACAAAATATTTATTAATTTTTAGGTTGAAACCCTTACCTAAAAATAACCCTAAGCTCCCTTGACTCAAATTTTTAGATTCTCTCTAACTCTGCGAAAAGGAACACTGTTTATTAGATAAAATGAAGAAAAATTTATAATTCATACTTGATTTATTACACTTTTTCAATCTGAATCCTGGGCTCTGAACAGAGTCAGGACAAGCTCTTCGCCCCTTCCACCGGCTCCTCGCACGTGTCGCGCTCCCGCAAAACAAGAACAAAGCAGGACGGCGTGCTTCGCCCCAAGCCACAAGCCCGACGTCCAAGTCAATCTTCTTTCATGTCAGTTAAAAGATTAACTTTAAAGGCGAACGCTCTACGACTCACCGATAGGGTCGCCTCAGCATTTATAATATACGTTTTCCCAATTTAGCGCGATAGCGATTCCCTCTCTCTCATTCACTGCATTTTCCCGTCCTTTATCGCTATTAAATTACTACGGATAATTAGGGAGCGCTTATTGGGAATTATCTTGTTCCTTTATTACCGAGATTCGATTCGACATACGATACGCCTTTAGCCGGGGGTCTCACACGGCCTCGGCGAATGTGAACTCCGCCCCGCTGCTGTCGCAGCCCGGCATTTCACTCCGAGCCTCGCCACAATCCTCTTTAAACCTACTCGGCCATGAATGGCCCATCGCCTATTTTTTAAACCCAATCAATACTTATAAAGCTACAACCTCACTCATATTTTAAAAAATAGAGGAAATTTAATTAAATGTTTGAATACTAATTTTGTATAGATTTGCCAGTCTGCAAAGATAGGAACTTTTCTCGTATTTCTGATTTTAGCTTCACTGTTCACGTCGCTATACATTTAATTTCCATTCATAAAAAAATACTAAATCTTTCTTGTGAATGCGTGGAGCACTTTGTGGTAGATAATTTATATTTCTATTAAAAAAAGTCATTAAAAGTAATTAAAATTCTAATATTTGTTGAAGTCAATGACTTTTTCAATATCGTATATTTTATGTAGCCTATAAGTTTATAATCAACATATTTGACTTTATGTAGTCTTTAAAATCGTAATCCAATACCCTCACTTTGCACCAGCGAAAATCATTAATTTTCTTAATCCAAAACACCCCTTTACATTGGCTATTGCATTGGATTTTTTTTCGAGAAAATGTTGTTGAGACCTTGATCCTTATGTATAAATATAAATAATTTTAGCGTTATAATTAAGAAAGAAATATTTGGTTAAAAAACATTAAATAACTCTGTATTTATGAATATAATATTTCTCATGTTTTTTTTTTAAATAACTCATTTTGCTCAGATAATTATAGATGACAGACAATATAAAGTAAAGAATAAAATATATAAGAGAAGCTATAAAAAAATTAGCACAATTACAAATTTATAAGATGAATGATATATATGAATTTAGAAAATGGTATTACAGTGCATTTGATATTAATATTAATATGACAATACTACCAAATACATATTATGAAAAATTATCAGAAAAATTGAATAATTATTTCCAAAAAAAATATAAAAAAATAAAAACAGATGATATTGATACTTTATGAGCTAGAATATCATTTCAAAAAAGACAATAGAATTACGTTAATCTTTGTGCATATTATAAAAGGTACAAGAAATTAAGAAAATGTATTTTGTGACAAAATAGATAACATCCTAAGAAATTGACAGTTGCAAAAAAATTAGGATATTTTTGTCAAAATCAAAGCAAAATAAAATTAAAGGTCAAATTTTCAAAGGAACCTTTCTTTTTCCTATGCCTTACATTTTTTAAATCGTTTTGAAAGCTAAATTTTCAAAATATAACCTTTACCAAAATTTTGACCTTATTTTGATAAAAATGCCTTTATTATTTTCTTATAAAAATAACTTTTTATTTTTAAAGATAAATGTAAATAAGCGAAATAATAAAAGGTATTTTTGTTTAAAATAAATCATTTTTTTGATAATAAAGATGAAAATAGTTAGCTTTACCAATTTTGAGTTATTTAGTTTTTAAAAAAAAATTAAAACTAAAATGGCAAATATTTGTATAAAATAAAATAAGGAAGCGCAGTTTATCTCCATTACTGGGACCACGAAAAATACAGACAGTGTAACTCAACTGGGTTTGAATTCCACTGCTCTTCCGAATTTTCCAATCAAATGATGGTTCATTAGCATTACGCTGGGATTTTTGATGATGATGGCGGCAATGTCTTCGTTGCAGCTCCTCCAATTCCACCCATTTCCATCGTGGTCATCGTCTTCTTCTTCTTCTTCTTCTTCTTCTCTTCCAACCCTCCGCCACCACCATCCGCCGCTGACCACCGTTTCTCCCCTACTCCTCCATTACGACAGCCCTCCCATCAGGAGGAGACCCGTGTTCGTGGGTAAGGAAGAAACTGAACTGCGGGTTTCACCCGACCAACAAGAAGACCCTAGCTCCGAGGATCTCGAATACGTTAGCCAGATTCAAAGAGTTATCTCTATTCTCTCTCTCAAACCTCGCTTTCTTTCTCTTGTTTATTTTCCTCCTTATTTTCTATTTGCCGAGAAAATTGTATTGGATTTGATCGATTGGGATTCATGTCTGATGCTTAATTATCTTTTAGTTTCCTTTAATTCTCTTAAATTGTTCACTCAATGACCCTTTTGCATGATCGTATAGGTTTTGGAACTTCTCAGGAAAAACAGAGATATGCTTTTCAGCGAGGTATTTTTGTTTCTGTTTTCTTCTATTGTAGTTTAAAGTAATATTTTCTTTGCTAAAATAGAAATAATTGCTACACCCTGTAACTTCTTTGGCTAATAATTTAATACTAGTTGCCATTAGTCTTCCATTTCAGTTGATTATTCATCTGTTTGTCTTTAATTATTGGCTCATTTCTATGCATTCACAGAAGGATAATTGGATTTGGCAGAATTATTGAAAATATTGAATGCAAATTTTGGGGGGAAATTCAACATGAAAAAAAAACAAAAAAATTGTGACACATTTGTATGAAATTTCGATGAATGGTAGGGCACGAATGATACATGTATTGAATTAGTTCTTTAAAGGAATTATTGTACATCAGAACGGACATTGGTAGCCATTCCATGAAATGAAGTCTATATAATTGAATTCTTCTTACCGGTTATCATGAGTAGGAGATTTCCTGGATTTCTAATTTTCCTATCTTTGGACCTCTATGCAATGCATGTAGAGGATGATGATTTAATATCAATGGAATATTGTTGCTCTCTCTTTCGATATTGGTACCCTTAAATTTCTTAGCTATGATAATTAGCACTATCATTTCTCTTTTGTAGGTGAAATTGACTGTTAATGGATTACTGAGGACCCTATATAGTTGAGCGTAGAGACCGTTTTTCTACATTGAAGATCCTGATGCTCCAACAAGAGAAGAATTAGTTGAGGCTCTAGAAGAGGTAAGTCCTTTCTTTGTCTCAGTTCAATGAATCTTCTAGGGAAGAACCTGCGGCCACATGAAAGAACCTTTTGTTGATGATATAGTCAATGGATATGATCTTAACAGCTTAATATTGACTATGAGAATTTGTTGAGGTTATGTTTGGTTCCTAAAATACTAAGAAAGAAAAAAATGATTTTATCATGTTTAACCAACCTATGAAAAATTTCAAAGAAAATCGAATTTAATTAAAAATTAGTTAGCCCACAAAGAAGGGCTTCTTTCCATGGAAGTGTGGTGGGGCAAAGTGTTGACCTCGGGCCAGCTTAAAAGAAGGGGTTGGGTTCTTGCTAATAGGTGTTCTCTTTGTGTCAAGAAAGAAGAAAGCATAGGGCATATCCTAATCCGTTGCCCTATGGTGGGGGAGCTGTGGACTATTCTTTTTGCCCTTATGGGGGTAGTTTGGGTTCTTCCCAACTCTGTGAGAGACCTTCTTCTTCGGTGGAAAAAAGCTCCTACGAGAAAAAGGTTTAGAAATTTCTGGATGCCTGCCACTCTTTATCTGTTTTTGGACCGTGTGGAACGAGAGAAATATGATCGCCTTTGACAATGAAGCATTTTCGCTCCACAGGCTGAAAAAGTCCTTTGTCTATTCCTTGAGGTCTTGGTCCATTTTTGCAAATTATGAACATTTATTTTGTAATCGCTTGTTAGCTTTGTCTTAAGGGGTAGGGCTCGGGCTCGGGATGGGGCTGGTGGGCTAGTGAGTCCCTTGATTCTTTTGTTTTTTTGTACAGCCTTTTAGATGCCTTTAGTTTACTCCCCTGTATGCTTTGGATCACCTTTCTCGCTTCCCTTTCTTTTGAATGAAAGCTTCTCCTTACTTATCATAAAAGTTAAAAATTAGTTTGAAACTTATGCATTTATAAATTATGTAATCTTTACATTGATGAATTTAAATAAATAAAATGAGTTTTAAATAGCCAAAAAAAAAAAAAAAAACTAATTTATAGACTTACCTCTAATTTATATTTTCCTTCACTTTTTTCTTTTCTAATACTTTTCCTCTCTTGCATTTTCTCTCCATTTTTTCGAGAAGCAAACATAGCTTAAACATCAAAAAAAGCTTTAGTAGCGCTGGAAGTGCTCACGCTGGTCATTAGCATTCAAAATTTGAAAGTTGTAGGCACTTTGTATTTTCCTTTTTCTCTCAGTATGAGACCGAACTCAATGGTGTAAAATTAGGATTCCATCTCCTTATTATAGGTAAGTAGCTACCAGGTAAGTGGCTGCTACAGTGAGCTCCGCTATCACCCATGAACGCATACCAGAATGAGAATCAAATTCAGTGCCCTTGAACCAAAATGCATCTTCACCTTTTAACAGATTACATGTTATTTTACTAATCGGATTAGCTGTAAGACTTGCAATTTTCCCTTGCTCATATTATTCATGGATGTTGAGTTTATGATATCTTGTTATTTTCTTTTCTATGGGCATTTGAAGGTCTAATTTGTTCAAAAAGGTTAAACAACCAACTCTCCTAAAAACTCAAGCTTCTAGGATTAAGGTTCAATATGAATATCGTGATTCTTAACACCTCCCTCACATGTAGAGGCAAACAAATCAATGCATCAATATGCAAGTGACTCAAACCCATGACTTCCTGCCAAACCAAGCTCTGATATCATGTTAAACGACCAACTCTCCTAAAAGGTAAAGCGTGTAGGATTTTGGTTTAATATGAATATCATGTTTAACACCCTCCTCACGTGCGGCCCCATACACGCATGTGGAGAGTCAAACAAAGCCAAACGAGTTTGTTGACTTTCTCTTTTAGACTATATTGTGGATTTTCCTTTGCTTACTTTTAAATGTCCAAACCTAAACACATGTGATCTTTAGGGGGATTTTCTAATATGATGATTGAGGTGGAATAGTTAGATTGAAAGGAATTATCCCTCATGATTGGTTAAAGTATGAGATACGCCTATCCAAGCAAGAGTCATATGCGAATGTTTAAAGAAAAAATGGGAAGTTGGCGAAGGTCTACGAGCGATAGAAGCTTAATTTTCCATGCCTTGAACTATTGTTGCAATGAAGAGTTCAGTGCATTTCTTAGTGGAAAAGGAAATGAAGAGTTGTGGATATTGTAAGCTCGTATGATGATGCCCAACAAATTGATTAGACTTCACAAAAGAGGTACTTACCACAAGTATCTCTAATCACCTCAGAAAACTCAGTGCCATTATTGAGTATTCCGGTTAGATTCTCAGATGCAAATAAATCCTTATTTGTCCATTCTTTGTTTCTGGTATGGGAATTTCAAAGTATTTTATATCAAGAGTATATCGTAAAGCCTAAAAGTTTGCTGACAAGAGGTTTTGATTTTTTTTTTGCTTGTGTAAGGGATAAGAATTCAAAGATATAGACCTGTGATGATAACATAAGATAAGATCAAAGTTGAAGTTTACCTTCCGTTAACCATCTTCTCCGAATTTCTTCATTGAAGTTATGGATATAAATCACAGGTTTTGCATGAGACAGCATTGATTAGATAATTTTAGCACTTTTGGTTTTTATTTGTTGGCTTATTTAATTTTGTTTAAAAGATGTAAACAAAAAGTATGGATCCGGTATTACAAAAAGCTAGGTTAAATTGTGACTCACTCCATATTGCCAGTTGAACTACAAATCTGATCAAGCTGAGACTCAGCCACTTGTACTCTGGTTTCTCTTATGTAGTAAAAAGTGTCAATGGTGTTGTTTGAACTTTGATCTCTATTTGCATTTGCATAATGAAAAGAAATTTCATTTGTGACCAGGACTAACGGTGTGATTCTTTGTTTATGTAGGTAAATGAAGGAAAAGTCCCAGAAAATCGAATTGCTCTCCGGATGCTGGCTGAGGAAATTATCCAGTGGCCTAATTTAGAGGTACCTTTGTAGCTTGAGCAGACAATAATCATCAATGGTAAAAAAAAAATGACATATATTATAGGTAAACAAGACAATGTTGTTTGGTGCTCAGTTCTAAATAGAGATAAGGACTAAATTCACAAAAATCTTTGCCAAATATACCATAAGCCCATTCAACTACATAGCTAATTCTTTTACAGAGTTGAGTGAAAATTTTATTGCTTTTTATCTCTTTCTCTCCTTCTAATTTGTGTCCAATTGCCACTCTTTGAAGTTTGTAATTCATGTCAGCATAATTAAAGGGATTCCAGCCCTTTGCATTTCAATGAAAAACAGCACTGGACATGGAGATTTTGGTATTCGAATCGATCTTGCAGTAACCACTCACCAGTCTTTCTGATTGATGTATCGTGCTTTGATTTGATATTTTTAGGTTCAACTAGGGATGACAATGGGTCGGATTTGGGTAGGATTTTAGATCCCCCATCCCTATCTCTATTTATTATTTCTATCCCCGTCCCCATCCCCACATCCATTAGAGGACCGGGTACCCATACCTTACCCAAATACCCTATTACAATTTGTGAAATGAGCTGTCTTAGAAAATCATTGTCGTATAATAGTAATAAGAATTATTGTGATGTGATCCCATGAAACCAATGAAAATGCAAGCACAATCAAACATTATACAAGAAATAACAACACACCTGAAATAGTAAATCATAACAAACATTATATTTATATATTATATATCTAATCGGGTATTCGGGTCGGATATACTCAAACCCGTCCCTATCCCTGAATCCGAAAATCTTCGAACCCGGTTACCCGAGTATTTAATTGGGTGTAAAATGATCCTCCATACCCTCCTCCTCCATTCAGATTAGGTATCAGATTCGAAGGAAATTGTCATCCCTAGTGTCAAGTTGTGTTGTTCCTCCGCTGATAGTACTTGTCGCTTCATGGATATACTTCCACATTTGATTTAATGAATATATCGGATATATTCGAGATATATCGCATGATATTTTTGGCTACGAATATCGATATATCATAAATTAAACTGTCGTGATCAATCCATAACCATTGGATCAAGTAAGGATTTCAAATCTGGCCATTTAAATATATCTCCGATATATCCTCGATATATCCTGATATATCTCCAATATATCTTAATATATCTCGGATATTTTACCGAAAAATTAAACTAACGTGCGCGTGTGTCACAGACCTGATATTTCCACGATATATCGGTCCAAAACCGATATATCGGTCATCACCGATATATTCCGCCAACACCGATATCGCTGCCGAACATCACCGATATCGATAGCACTGAGATATAGACGGATATATCTGATATTTTCATCCCTGCCTCTCAATGTAATGCCCTCCTGCTTGCTGTGTTTGCTGAATATATAGGTTGAAGCACCGAAGAAAAAGAGTCGGAAATCTTTATATGCAAGAGCAACAGACACTGGAGTTGATCCCAGAGAGGCTGCTAAAAGACTTAATATGGATTGGGATACGGCTGCTGAGATTGAGGATCCTGATGTCAGTGATGAATCAGAAGTCCCTCCAGCTCTGGTTTGTTTTCTCATCTCTCTTGAAGAATTTAACCATTCATTCATTCATTCATAGGACCTTCTAAATCAATGTCTATGGTGTCAAGTTTTAACTAAACTGAACTTTAATACTATTTTACTGCTGTTAATTAATTTCTTAAACTAATATTCCTGTGGTTAAGAACTTCACAAAAGTGGAATGTTTTTGAGGACATGAATTAAGTATATTTTTTTATGTAAGAGTTGCAATGTTTTTATATAATAGTTATAACTTATTTTAACTCAGCACAAAAGTTTCATGAAGCCCTTAACAATTTCTTTTTCTTTTTTTCCCAAATTTTTCATGGACAACTAAACAAAAGAAAAAGTTTATAAATTTGCTTTACTGAACCAAAAATGATGGCTGCATTCTTCATTATCTTCCTTCGTAGCATAATTTAATTTCTTTTCCTTCTCATTGGGTTCATAGTAGTGAGTTGAAGGCTACTTGTGCCTTTTACCATGTCAATATTTATTCGGGAAAATGTGCATAAATACTCCTGACTTATACCACCTGCAAGTCTAATTTTGTTCATGAGTTTTTTTTCGGGGTCCATAGTGTCCACCTGACACGCGCCGAGTAGTTCATCCATGCTCGTCTTCACTGACTTGCAATGCACGCGGTAACAACGCCAGAACGCCCGCTTGTCCATCCATCCGCGGAAAGTCTACACACGCGACGATAGCGGCACGAACGGCACGACACTCAACGCATCACAGCATGAAATGAAGGGACATTTATGCACATTTTCGCAATGTTTTCAAAACCGGACCGGACCGGCCGGTCGGACCGTCGACCGGCCACAAAATCGGTCTAGTTCAATGCAAAAAACCGTTTTTTGATCGAACCGGATAATAACCGAATGAACCGCTTAAGAAACCGATGAACCGTTTGCTCGAACCTAACGATTCGCCTCTCATAATTTTTTTTTGTTAAAACGATATCGTTACACTAAAACTCTCAGGAAGTGTTAAGACTCAGAATTCAAAAAAATTCAATTAAATATCAGCAGCTTACAATTCGAATAATGGAAAATTTTTGAAGCTTACAGTTTAACCACTCTACTTATCGCGCTTCACCATTGCGCTACCATTGTGATTATTTTTTGTATATTAACAAAATTATATATTACTATTAATTAAGATATATTTATATAAATAAGTTTCTTCCATTTTTAATATGTTTTCATATCTAAACATTATACATATTTTAAATTAAATTTTAAAATACTTATTTATATAAAAGTAATAAATAATATCTTAAATATACATTAATTATATATTTTAAATTTTAAATAATATATAAATAATATATTTATTACGTCACCAATTCAATAGTGGTTCGACCACCGGTCCGACTAGTGAACCATGAATCGATAACTTTTTCGGTTCAATCATCGATCCAATTTTTAAAACGTTGCCTTTTCATGTATTTAAAGGGAGTTATTTATTTTGTTGTTAATTTGCAGGGATATGGAGCACTGTACTTAGTGACTGCTTTGCCACTGATCATTGGAATATCGGTAGTATTGATTCTCTTCTACAATTCTCTGCAATAAATTTTGCATTCCTTCCCAACAAGTGTCGGATCTATGCTTTTGATAATCCAAAAATGTATATAAGATTCCAGATCTATGACATAGCGACGAACATGATTTGATATAATGAGTTTGTGAAATCGAACATTACCATTTGAACTATCATTGTGAAAACCATGGAATGTTAACTGTCGATGACACAACTATCCTCTTCAATAAGTTGACGGCAAAACCTATTGTGACAGGTAATGACAAAAATACGAAAAAACAAAGGCAAATGCAGATCAATGTGGAAGAAAACCATATATGAGGAAGAAACAAACGATGAAATTGATAATTTCATGTCAAGAATGGTAAAAAAGTGTTATACTTAGGTGGCCGCTAATTAAAATCAATGTGTAAATGGACTCCGCTTGGGAATTTTCATCCCCGTCCGCCCCGCTTACTTTAAACGGCATGTGTTGGTAATCAAAATAAACGGAGTCGGGTCGTGATACGCCTCGCCCCAAAACCTCCCATCGTCATCCTTTAATAGCATTATCACATGATTCATTTAAAAGATTCCATAAAGCTCTTCTTTAGCGAAAATACAACTTTTCTAAATGGTAGTTTCAAATATTTTCATTTTTCATTAAGACTTTAAAAAAAATTCAAGAATGCTCGCTTAAAATTTTAAAAAACAATAAAAGAATTTTACTACGAAAAACTCAATAGCTTTCATCATTAAACAAAAACAAACACCATTTAAGATGCTGTTTGTTTTTTTTACTTAATGCTAAATATAACTTTTTTTAAACTTAATGTTGAATAGTATTTAATAGCATTAAGTATTAAGTTGTTTTAATTTTTTTTTGACCTAAATTAAAAAATTAGGAGTAGGACTTAAATAATGTTGGGTTCTAGAAAAAGTGTTAGGAAATAAAAGAATTCTAACGAGGTGATTTTCTTATGTTTGATCTCCTAATTAAATTTTGTAAGAAAGTTAATTATTGTTCAAATAAATAAGATTTTTTTTAATTAATTTGTATATAGTTGAGTTAAATAAGTCAAACGAATTTAGAGTAGCTTAATGCAAAAATGGTTATTATAATTTTTTTTAATAAGTAAATATTTTTTCTTTATTCACAAAGATATTCTGAGCTGTTACTATTTGAGTAGTATTTTAACATGGTTATTATATTTTATCATGTTATCCTATAAAAGAAAATGTTAAATGTAATAATTTTCTTTCACTTTTATTTTTCCACTTATTTTGAAAATAGTTATTATTATTTATAAGTATTTCATATAAGGACTTAGCCTCGAACATTCCATAACCCAATTCTCTGGACATATTTAGTTTTTTTAAATTATTTTGTATTTTCCTTTATTTTTAAAGTATTTTCTATTTTTTCTTATATGTTCTCTCAATTTTTCTTTTAAAAACTATATGGCGGTTTAAAGGGTTGTTTGTTTTTTGACTTAATACTAAAAGCCAACAAATTTTCGCATATTAAAATGTCTGCTTTTAAAAATCCCACACCCCTTATCATTTAAATATTTTAAAAACTTCATCATCGTCCAACACGAAGCACATCAAAGAATACACATTACTACACCGATAAATGTAAAGGGTTTCACTTCCGACGAGTCACATCATTACCTGCAAATTTCAAGTTATTTCTTTAATTCTCAAACTCATCGTATTTAAAAATTAAACAAGCATGGGGGATGAGAAAATTCTCAAACCCGTCCGTTTACATTCGATTGCTTTTATTTTTTATTTTTTATATTTGATTTTATTTTTATTATATTAAAATTAATATATTTCATAAAAAATAAAATATTATGAATTTTATAATGCTATTTATTAAAAAACATTATAATTATTATTATTATTTATATTAAAATATAAAATAAAATAATAATATATTATTTTTAAAATATAATCGGAGCGGAACGAGAGTAACAATACCTAAACCTGCCTTGAACTAGTCTCAGATTTGAGAAAACAAATCCAAACCCGTTAAAAACTCAATTACAATTAAACCAAACTCGTCTCATTAAGAGCGAGGTAGGACGATAACTCGAAATAATCCGTCCCGTTGTCATCCCTACTAACTACTCAATGTTAAAAAACAAACAACTTAATACTTAATGCTATTAAGTATTATTCAGCATTAAGTTCAAAAAATTTTTTATTCAATATTAAGTAAAAAAAACAAACATCACTTAAATCTATCCAAGAAGAAAGGAATTTTGAGCTGACGAAGAACTCTGCGTATAGCCTTATTCTTATCGAGCCTCTCGATTTCTTAAGATGTTTCCTGTCATAATGATGTCATCCAAAGTCACTGATGTTCCCAGAAGTATCAACCCCCTAACATTCATCAAATCATCAATTATTTATCCAAATCTTCTTTGCTTAAAAATTCCACTACCCTAACCTCCCTAACTTCTTCTCCAACATTTCACTCAACTGTATCGGGTGATCGACCACCCCAACCTCACTCCTCAATCTTCCATTCACACCCTCCCGGGAACCCGCATCTGTTTGGCCGACTTTCACACAACGATTCGCTAACTTCAACAATCCTCGCAAACCAAATTCCGAAGAGTCCCAGATTTCAATGCCAAATCTCGATCATCCGACTAGTCCCATAATCACAATTAAGAGAACCGTGAGTTATCTAACACCCAGGCTCCCTCCCAGCTGAAACTACTTTTTGGTATCACTATAGTTCTGGCTGGCGAAACACGGCAAAGAGGCTGTGGTAATGAAACCGTCTAAGTGGACGGGCCGAGTATAATTAATTTCGATGATGGCTGGGCAAGAAGAAAACGGGCCATGTTACAAAGAAACAAAAGAAAAACAAGAATGTATGTTAAAAGCCATGTGCCGGGTGGAAGGATTGTGTGTTTAACTAAGACGAAGCTCGCGCTTGGGATTTAGGTTTTCACGCCGCTGGATTTGTTTCATCCACGTATGTATTAGGTTTTATATACATTTTTTTTTTATGATTTTAGTATGTTTTTTGTAGTTTCAAAATAGAAAGTTAAAAAAATTTTATATAAAAAAAGTAAATATCTTCGTATATCAAAAATCTATATATATATATATATATATATATATATATATATATATATATATATATATATATATATATATATATAGTATATATATATATATATATATATATATATATATATATAATTTTAAAATTTGATAAAATAAATAAAAAGGTTATTTTATAAATGTAATGTATATATTAATACTTCAATTTTCCGATATCCGATAATCTAATGTATCAGAGATATATATCTGATATCTTCGATATATAGGAAATATATCCGATATTTCCGATATATTGGAGATATATATCCGATATCTCCGATATATCCGGATATGTTTACATAAATATCAATAAAATATAAATTATTTAAAATTCATTAAATTTTTTTTATAATTTTAAATTTTGATAAAATAAGTAAAAATTTATTTTATAAATAATATAATGTATATATTAATACTTTGATTTTAAAATATATAAATATAATGAATAATTGATTTCATTCTATAAATATAAATTATTTATTTTTATTTAAATGTATTTAAAATTTATTTATTTATTCAAATATATAAACGTAACATTCGATATATCAAAATATATATATATATATATATAAAGTAACATTCCTCATGAAATATGAAAATCATATCGTATCTAAAATTATTTTCAAAAATTTTCTTAAATTTTAAATAAGAATGTTTATATCAAAGAGGCCTCGGGATTCAAATGTGTTAAGAATTGGACCAAGAACATAATACTCACAACATTATAACAAAAATAAAATAAAAAAAAATAAAAATAAATACTTTAACTATAATGTAGTAGACACGTATTTGTAGTGGGGAAATAAGTCTTTTCACACACGTAATCTAGCTAGGTAATATAGTTTTTCTTATTTATTGCATTTTGTTTATGTCTTTCCCTCATTACTTAGACAAATAATTATCCCTTTAATAACTTAAAATGACTATCTTTAACGTATAATCTTAAGTTTTATAATATAAGTTTTTCTAACCATTTTACTAAATCCCGATTTATATTATATTTTTACATGTTTTCAATCTTATTTAATGTCTTCCCATATTTTATTATATTTTTTTCACAAATTTAATAGAGAATTAAATTTTATGTCATTTTTTCATAAATTTTATTCAATATTTTCCTTCATTCTCTTAACTTTACTCAAGGATTAAAATATTTGCTTTCAACAGACATATATCTATATTCTTGGAATTTACTGATATATTTGAGATATATCTGACATATCGTATATATGATATATGAAATATATCTGAGATATAAGGAGATATATGAAATATATCTATGATAAGAGGTACGAGATATAATGAACATATTAGATATATCTGAGATATATGAGGATATATTCGATGTGACACCCTAAAAACTCAGGTCCATTGACTCACCAATAACCTCGCGGAATACAGCCGAGGCTCCGTTACCCGACGCCACTCAGTGACCCAGAGGTCCCTTTGTACGGAGCTTCCCCACCCAATTAAAATACCTCGCATTAAACCCGTCCCAAAGCAGATTCAATATATTCAATAATATATCCAAGCAGATCAAATCACATGAGTAATACGACCACTGGGCCCACAACGATACTCATAACGCATACCAACTGCGAATTCAACTTATATACCCAATAAGAGTTCAAATGTTTTACTTATACAACATATATTAAAAATTAGGAAAATTTAATACATGTAGATATCAAGCCAAGCCAAAGCCAATAATCCGGCTTTTCTTCTAATCCACTCCGTCCCAAAGATGAGCTGCCTTCTCTCCTCGCACGCTCCCGCACTGCGGGAGTGGGGATCCCACGACGCCGAGCTAAATCTCGCAGAGAATCTGCCCTTAAATGGGCTACTCACCACCTCTAAGTTAAGTAAACAAGAATGTTCCACTTAAAACAAACATTCAAGCAAATGCATGATTCTACGGAATGCTCCACTGACCAACTCGCATCCCGAAGGTCTCACCGATTCTCTCACACTCGCCTAAGCCTCGTATGAGAATTATCATTTTATTAGTGGGCAACTCCTCCGATGAATATATATCAATCGTCGCCCGACGATTGATATATATTAATTCTGTCGTGGAATACCCCTCTCGATGAATATATATCAACCGGGCCGCCCGATTTCCGATATATTATTTAGTTTCAGGATCATACTACGACAATATCAACTCGCCGTCTGACGGCCGATATATTAGATATTTAGTTTGTGGACTACCTCCGATGAATAAATATCAACTCGCCATCTCGACGGCTGATATATTATTTAGCTGACTACCCTCCGATCATTTAATATTTTAGACTACCCTCCGAACCACTTTCCCTCTGGGACTCATCTCACGCACTAACTCCTATAATCCCAGATGTTCCAACAGATACGAATGTACGTATGCCACCTAATACAAGCCTAATCACACGCAAATATATAAACATGAATATATTCGCATAAAAATTCAACTCACACAAACATGTTATGTAATTCATTTCCATTTCACGCATCAAAAATTAGCTCTGCACAAGATATATACCAACACAAACACCCGATTCGAATTACTTAACTAAACACATAATTTTACGAAAAATATATTCGACACGTTTTTAATGTTGAAACCCCTTGCTACTATCTCCGAAAGATCACAAATCAACTGGGCTTCACTTAGTGAACCGGGAAATTCACGGCCATTCCCTACTCAAATTCAATCAAAAGCATGATTTAACACCACCATACCCATTTTCCATACCAGGCGGCCATGGAGCTACGGGCTGCTCCATTTGGTTTCTTCAAAAATTGTACATCTTCTGGCCCCATGTTTTGGGACCGATCCAATGCCCCCAATGGCCTCAAGCTACAATCGACTCAAACATTCGAAAAACACTAAAAATGGGAATAAAAACCCAAGTAGGGGAGAAAATCCTACCCGAGGAGTTTGAAGAAGCTCCCGATCCGAGTCCACGCTGCAGCTCCGTCCCGGGCGCAGAACATTTCTCTCCTTCTGAATTCGAAGATCGCCAACTGGATCAGATCGCGAATTCAGAGAATTAATTACGCACTTTTTAACCGTAATTATAATTTTGTAATCAAAATTACGATTTTGCCCTTATTCCAGAAATCGAATTTCTGGGTCTTACATTCTCCCCTTCCTTAAAAGAATTTCGGCCCCACCCGTGGACTCATAATCACGCACATGCATATGCAACGCGCACTCTACCACATGCATAAACAACCATTTAAACTTTAAACGACTAAACCACGCACTCCATCCCTAAACAAGCAAGGGATAGTGGCCCGCAACGTGTCCCCTCGCGCTCCCACGCTGACTCCCTCCACTCCACGCCGCCATAGCACCTCACTAGCCTCACTCCGCGTCTTCACAAGGCCGCAAGACCGTATCACCGGGGCCATCAACACGCACACTGGTCCCTCCTCGAAGGTCCCATCCGTGTTAACCTCAATCTGTCCCCAATCCATCATATGAACTGGATCTGCAGGTATATATATCGAGCATTTGAGACGCCAAACACCCCGCGGGACACCGATTACGTCGAAGCGGTAACGCTTAACCCACGCATAAGCCTATCCTTTCGAGTATCTCGAAAAGGCCCTATAAACCTCGGCGATAAAGCCTCAAGGCTGGGCCGAATCTTCGAACACCCTCTTAGGCATCACCTTCAAGAAAACGCGATCATCAACTCGAACTGCGGTCGACGCCTCACACAAGATAGTTTTCCGTCGGCCTGAGTCGCGAGAAGACGCTATCGTATCAAGCTCACCTTCTCGCGGTGTCTCTAATCGACGTGACCGCTGATGGAGCTCTCTCACCTTCCGGCCCAACATAACGGCGTGGGATTCATGGCCTCCCATACAATGCTCTCATATGGTGCCATTCGTGATACTGGCCGATAACTATCGTCGCAGAAAGCTAATTCCACTACGCAATTAACTTTAACCTTATGACTCAGACGAGTGCTCACAATGTCCCTCTAAACACCCGTATAACTGCACAACACGCATCCCTACACAACCCCGCTTCGTGTAAACGCCAACCTTTCCAATACAATCACCGACAATCCACCCGGATCGGCCAACCTAATCCATGTCATGAATGACACCCGTATACCGAGCCCTTTCCAGCTCAACAACACCCAATGTAATTTCCAAAGGGTATCCAAACCTCGAGTCACCCCCGACCCATCACTCAACTCTGTGCGTGATAACTTGTCCGTGGTGCTTCCTCATCTCGCAACATAACTCTTCTACCACACTTCAGCCTGCTACATCATGATTCAACTATGAGTTTTCCTTGGACGTAATCCTAAAGACAAGCTCAACCCACACTCACCAAGAGTGGCGAATGACCGTACCGTGCACCCACACCCGACCACACGAATGTTACCGTGCACACCTAACAATAATGCCCCACCGTGACAATCTCTATCCCTGTCCACCATGAGCAGTAAATCTCGCAGGTTCACTCATAACCCGACCTACGCCCAGTCAACTCTCACCTGCACCCTGAAGAACATCTATACCCTGGCTTCAAGGCCTTAACCTCTAAGCCTCAAATCCCATGCCGTGTCAAGGTATGACAACCCTGCATTTAGTCTCGCTATACCTCAGACAACCCATGGTCACGACTCATCCATTTCCCAACGACATCAACAACAATATGTCTACCAATCTCTGCTGTCCGCATCTCCGGCTGCACCGATCTCATATATATCCCCGACTCGACCCACACTCCCGCCTCCCCGCCTATCCGTCGCCGAAGTGCTCAGATAAGACACCCAACTCGAAATTGATTCCCTCTAACCCTACCAAGCAGCGGAGGAATGAACTGCACACTCTCCTCGTCCTACTGCGCTAACTGGACTCAGACATGTCCCAAGGTACGGGGGGATCCCCGTCTCCTGGGCAATCCCACACTCATGCTCAACTCCTCCCGGCCCTACCCCGAAACTAGCCGCTAAATGTAGCTTCCCCGTCTCCCCCCGAACTAGAGAAAGCCGATCCTCTCTCTCTGCTACCAACACCCGATCCCGGTGTTCCAAGTATCCTCAATCTCTCTCTATGGTCGTGGTCGTCCCAACCACGAGTCCAGCGTCCCGCAGTTGTCCCCACATCCCGTCCCGACCGGACAACTCAGCCCATTCTCGTGTCTCCACATCCGTACCAATCCCAAGAAACTTCTCAGATTCGGCGCATCGACATCTGGCTTTCTCCCAACTCATCACCCGCTCAACCTTTTCAGTCGACCGACACTCCCGGTAGTCATTGTAGATACCACGTGTCCCAAAATCTCCCCTCAAGAAGCTAAGACTTGCACTTACCGAACTTACAGATTACCTGATGGTCTCAACAACCGTAAGACTTATCCTCAAATCACTCATGCTCCCACTCGTGACTGGAGTAGATCGAATGTCATCCACGAAGACTACGACAAACTCGATCTAGATAAGGCCGAACACCCACATGAGGTCCATACAACACGCCCCGCCCTCGGGGTGGCATCTTCACAATCCAAAGTGGCATCAACGTAAACTCAAAGGCTCCATAACGCGTCCCAAACGCCACGCCCAGTGGATACACCCGCCCCTAACCTCAGCCGATGGTAACCGCGGAAGTCTATCTCGGGAGTGACTCCACTCCTCTCAACTGATCAAATAAATCATTAACTGACACGCAATCGATTCTGATCGTAACCCTTGTCCAATAGCTCCGTAGCCGACTCAGGCCCCCGTACCACGGCTGCATCTATGCTGAGTCATAGAAAGGGTGAAAGCACACTGTGGTGCAACTCAATACCGAAGTCTATATCCCTATGCAGAGGTAGTCCGTGCATTTAATCCGAAAAACATCCACAAACTCGCACATTACTCAAGTAGATCTAAGTTTGGTCTCACCTCGCCCTTTCTGTAAGGCTCAAGCAAATTAACCCGCTTAACCGTCCCTCGACACTCGACTCGTAGATAATCGCTCTAGGGAAAATATCGCGGCTTACCCCGAAATACCAATGTGAGTACCGTCCTGCGTGTAGGCTGTAATCCTCCTACGCTCACAATCGATGACGACCCTGTAAGCTATCACCAATCCATCATCGATGACCGAACTCGACATGTCCATAATCCGTCCACTCGTGAGTAGAGTCCCCAAGATCTCTTAACTCGCAACTCCAGACATTGCCATCCCTATTCTCGGCCTCTAATCCCTAGGGGAGGACCTCCACGCACACACCCATTCCCAAAGGTCCCCAGAGAAAAACCCGCCCATTTCCACCATATATAGGCCTCATTCTCCAGCTAGAACGCAGCTAGTCTAATCCGGCCGCCGTAGGTAATCTCCATAAATTCTAACACTGCTTCTCTCGCACAACCAATGGTCTGGTCACCATCAGGGTCTCCTCCCTCTGCGGAAGGCTCCACATACGCCCCTAAACCTCATGCCATTGTGATCTTCCCGTCACACATGCCAGCCAACAGGTTATAAAGATTCACCGTATCACCCACACTGAAAAGTTCCGCAACCCAAACACCCACATGGCCCCCAATTCACCCCGTGGACGTGCCCCCGTGTCCTCTCGTCCCTCTACTAATTCATTTACACGAATACTACAAATGTTAACCATTTAGCTTTTCATTTCGCCCCAACTGTGCACAACGTATGCCGACACAATACTGGGATTAATAACCATGAACTGACCCGTTCATTTCCTAAGTGGTGTTAAATTCCAACCACTCAATTCATTTATTTCAATAAGGTTCTAGGCTCTTGTTCATATCAGTACCCAGATCCCTAAGGTCATAATCCCAAACCTTAGCATTCACCCTTTTCCTATACGCATTACACTATGCATATAATTTCGTACGCAACTACTTACAAGAATCACCATTTCAAATGGTAGTTAGTCTAATACGTCTCGGGCATAACCACAACCCCCGAGACAGTCAATCACGTACACATAACCCGCAAAGGTATACGCAATCAATTTCGCGCTTAAAATATCAAGCCTAACAAAATTTTATTTGCACTTTATTTTTGAAAATTTATTTTTTCGAAAATTTTATCAAAATTTATTTGATTTTATTTTTGATTTTATTTGATTTAATAATTATTATATTTTTTTCGAAAAAAATTTATTTTATAATGAACAAGCAAACAATACCCACAAAAATACCCAGTCGAAACCCGCTTGAAAACAAGCTCCGTGCACCGCAGCAGCCGCTCCCGGCCCCAAAGCCAGTGCCACGCCAAAGTCGCGCGCCCCGCGCGCTAACCCACGCCCGCGCCCACGCCGCCGTTGCCACGCCGCCAAGGCCAAGGCTTCGCCGCGCGATACGCCGCGCTTCGCTGCCGCTGCTCGCTCGCTACCGCCAAGGCGCCCACGCGCGACACCTACTCGCGCTACACGCCACGCTTCGGGCCCGGAAGACTCTACCAAGGGCTTCGTGTCGCCAGCGCGGATGTTATATTGTGGTATAGCCGGGCACTCAGAGCTGCAATACAAATCTGAAATTCTTGCTCTAGCCCACCGTCACAACACAACCCGCTCATTGCAATACACTCGCTTCAAGCCTAAATCAAGAATACAAAAATCAAGTATTGCAATACAATTCTCCTTAAACACATCAAGAGCTCCACTCCAAAAATTTTCACAAATTTCTTTTTTTTTTTTCATTATAATTATTATATATATGCTTATATATATATATATATAAGGTGATATATATATATAGTTACATATATATATATATATATATTTTTTTTTTTTTTTTTTTCTATTTCCAAAGAATTGAAAATTACAAAAAAAAATCACAAAATCAATTTTTTTTTTCCATTCTTTCACTCAAACAAATTTTTACAAAATTTATTTTCTATTTTTCTCTCAATTTTATTAATCTTGTAAAACTTAGAAAAAATTATTTTTCTCATCTCATAACCAAATAAATTTATAAAACATTTCCTTTTTCCAATTCCATCGAAAATTTTCTCCAGTTCTCAAATAAATTTATAAAATTTCTATTTTCTTCCATTTTCTTTCAATCCTCATCCAATAAATTTATCGATTTATTTTTCTTTCAATTTTCCAACTTAGAAAATTTTATATTTTCTATCACCTATCAGGCCAAATAAATTTATAAAATTTATTCTTTTCATTTTCTTTTTCCGTTTTTGTACACTGTACAACTCAAAACATTTTCTAAATATCACACATCTCCATGTGCTAATCACTTAAGCACACACACCTACTCATCTTATATACTACATGGCATACACACCATCATTCATGTTATGCATATATTTTTTTTTTTTTTTCACACAACATAATCAATCTCATCATTACTAACATGTAAGCATACCATTCATACAATTCCATCAAATCACACAAAACACATCAACACACGTGCAGTGTCCTAGTTTTTGTCCCCTGATTTCTAGGTAACCTCATACCTACACTTAACATCGAACCACACCTAGTGGCGATGTTCTTACTCGGCTATGACCTAAGCCCAATTTCCTCAATCCCTAGGTTTTCACATACCTAAGGTCCACATTCTCGCACTGTGGCTCTAGGACCCAAGTCCTCAAGCCCTAGGTAATCGTATACCTAGCTTATCAACACTAAGCTCTAGGTATTTATAAACCTAAGCTCTGATACCAAGCTGTGATACCCCAAAACCCGGGGTCCTGGACTACCACAATTGCGGAATACAAGTGAGGCTCCGGTTACCCGATCAGCCACTTTTTAGGTAACCCGCGCAGCCCCCTTTGTACGGGGAGCTCTACCCAATTAAAATACTTGCATGAAACCTGTCCCAAGCAGTCCAATATATTCAATATATCCAAGAGATCAAATCACATGAGTAATACGACCACTTGGGCCCACAACGATACTCATAATGCATACTAACTATGAATTCAACTATATAAATTCAATAGTTACAAAGAGTTCAAATGCTTTTTACTTTATACAACATATATATTAAAAATTAGGGGAAAATTTAATACATGTAGATATCACAAGCCAAAGCCAATAATCCGGCTTTTCTTCTAATCCACTCGGCCTCTAGGATGAGCCTCTCCGCACGCTCCCCGTACTCGTGAAAAGGGGATCCCACTGACCTGGTGAGCTAAATCTCAAGAGGGAGAATCGCCCTGCAATGGGCCACTCACCACTCTAAGTGCAAGGCAACTCCACTTAAACAAAACATTCAAGCAAATGCATGATCCTACTCAATGTCTACCCGACCAACTCATCCCGAGTCCTTTCACGATTTCTTCACACTCGCCTGCTTCCTCAGATGAGAATTATCATTTTATTAGTGGGCAACCCTCCCATGAATATATATCAATCGGGGCCGGCCCGACATTGATATATATTAATTGGGTTGTGGAATACCTCCGGATGGTCATATATATCAATCCCGCCGCTCCGACTTCCGTTGATATATTATTTAGTTTGTGACTACTCCTCCGATGAATAAATATCAATCAGGCCGTCCGACTGCTGATATATTATTTTAGTTTGTGGATCTACCGATGAATAAATATCAACTGGCCGCTCCGACGGCCGATATTATTTGGGCCACTACCCTCCGATCATTTAATATTTTAGACTACCCTCCGAACCACTCTTCCTCTTATACTCATCCTTCACGCACTAACTCCTATAATCCTGTGTGACGTTCCAACAAGATACGGAACGCATGTACGCCAATTCCAATACGAAGTTCAATCACACGCAAATATATAAACATGAATATATTCGCATAAAATTAAATCACACAAACATGTTATGTAATTATCATTTGTGCTATGATCACCAGCTCTCCTGGGCTAATATTCAAACACAAGCAATTCATCTAACATTTTTAACTAAACACATAATTTTTACAAAAATATTCTTGGAGCCATTGTTTCTCGTGAATAGTGAAACCCTACATTATTCCCAAGATCTACAAATCAACTGCTCACTTATCGAACCCGAGTTCACGGCCATTCTGTGCCCAAATTCAATCAAAGCATGATTTACACCACCATACCCATTTTCCATACCCAAGGGCCATGGAGCAAAGCCTACCCGGCCGCTCCCATTTGGTTTCACAAAAATTGTATTAATTCGGTCCCATGTTTTGCAGGACCGATCCAACAAAACACCCGGCCAATCGACTCCAAACATTCACTAAAAACACTAAAAATGGAATAAAACCCAAGTATAAAATCCTCTACTCCTGCGAGTTTGTGCCAGCTCCCGATCCCGAGTCCACGCGTAACCCGTCCCGCTGCAGTAACATTTCTTTTCTTGCCCCGAAGACCGCCAATCCGCTGATTACTCTGAAATCTAGAGAATTAATTGGCGTACTCAACTAATTATACTTTGTAATTCCAAAATTACGATTTTGTCTCTTTATTCTTAAATTAGAATTTCTGCTCCACATTCGATATATCGGAGATATATTCGATATATCGAAAATATATCGGTTGATATTTTTACATCTATATCAATAAAATAAAAATTATTTAAAATTCATTAAAAATTGTTTATAATTTGATAAAATAAGTAAAAATGTTATTTTCTAAATGCAATGTATATATTAATACTTCGATTTTCTGATATCCAATAATGTAATGTACTCCGTGATTCGACATATATCCGATATATCAGTGGATATTTTTACATAAATATCAATAAAATATAAATTATTTAAAATTCATTATAAATAATTTATAAGTTTAAAATTTGATAAAATAAGTAAAAAAGTTATTTTATAAATATAATGTATATATTAATACTTCGATTTTAAATGTATAAATATAATGAATAATTGATTTCATTCTATAAATATAAATTATCTATTTCATTTAAAAGTATTTAAAATTTATTTATTTATTTATATATATATAAAGTAACATTCATTGCATAAATGTGAAAAATCATATCGTATCTTAAAATTTAATTTTGAATTTTTTTTGTAATTTTAAAATAAGAATGTTTATATCAAAGAGGTCTGGTTCAAATGTTAAGAATTAAATTGGAAGAGCGTAATTACCATCAGAATATCCTCGAAATATACCCCAAGAAGCTGGACTTGTTAGTGATAATATAAGCCAAATCAATTTTAAATAAAACGAAGACCCTAACACTAATTGAGAGTCATGGCAAGTGGTAATTTACCACTTGAGGATCCAAAGGTAATAAAGCCAAAAGGATGGGATGCCAAAATAGAAATTTATCAAGTTATATGCCAATGACATAAATCCATAAGTTATGCCATTATAAATAGAGAAAAGATGGAATTGAAATCGAATCGAATGGAAGGGCTTAAAATGCAAAATGAGAAAGTTAAAAGTCAAAAAAATGGGTTTATTTGGAGGGCCAAACATGGCCTTAAGAAATCCATGTTTTAAAGACCAAAATTGGTCTCATTTGAGGGAGAACCCGTAGAGAAGAGAAGAAGAGGAAGAGGAAGAGGAAGAGGAAGAAGAAGAAGAGAAGAGGAAGAAGGAGGAGCCAAGATCAAAGCCAAACTAAGGTATGGAACTACATGGGCTTTTAAAGCTTGGAATTGTTTTCCATACAATTGCATGGTTATTAGTTGGTTCCCAAAAACCTAGGGTTTTGTTATTAGATTTCTTCCCAACCCCTAGAATTTTAAAAGTAAGCTTGGTAAAACCTTTGAATAGGGACAAGAAGCACATGAAATCTTCGAGGATGAATTCATAGTTCAAAGGAAAGCACTGAGTTGGGTTTAGAATAAACCCTAACAAATCCTTGGGTTTAGCTATGTATGGGTTAAGACCCATATTAGAATGGTTTTTGAAGTAATTCATGAAAGAATTTGGAAACAAGATAGGTATTGAAAGATGAATTGAGTAGAAAAGAGGTTATAAGAGCCATATGGAATGATTTTGAGGTGTGTAGGAAGTATAGGAGTGATATATGGATGATAAAGCATGAAAATGGGAGAAATTAACCATTCGGGCATTGGAGAAAGGTGTTCTACCGCACAACGAACTTGTACCGGTACAACTTTGATTCTGTCGCCGTTCTACGTAGAAGTTAAGTTCTACTGGTACAACTTAATTCTGCTTCCCAAGCCGAATTAATTTTCTGTATTTTCGCCATAACTTCCTCATTTCATCCGATTTGGGTGATTCAAGTGGCCAATTAAAATAGACTTCAAGGAGAACAAAACTTAAAGAGAAGGAATCGCCAAATTCTGATCCTAAGTGGCCCAAAAATACACTCGAAGTGGGACCATGTGCAAACCAAATTCTGGTTTCAGTGTTGAACATAGAGTAGTCCGGATTGTTTCGGACGTAACTTGAGTTCCGGTGCTCCGAATTGGGTGATTCCAGTTGAAATAGAACCCTTAGCACCTTAGCTTTAAATGAGTATAAGGACCTTAGTGTCAAAAATATGAAGCTAAAGACCCCGGAAAATGAGTGATACAAACAGTCCCGAGGGAAACTCCAGAAATGACTAGCTGGCATAAAAATGCCATAACTTTTATTTCTGGATGATCCGTTGATTCCACCCTAAGAAAATAGATTCATGTGAGGAATAAGAATATATGAATGAGATGTGATTTCATACACATCATACTATAAGTATATGAAGTGCTATATGTAATAGCCATGAAACAAGTGAAAATATAAATGCAATACGTATACATGCTCATAAAACATGAATATGATATTAATATAGTATAAAGTTCAGCAAGATACGATAGGTATAAGTCATAAGATATGATAAGATATGATAGGATATGCTCATAAGATACGATAGTCTAAAAGTACACAATTGATAGGCACATATGAATATAAGATTATATGTTGTGAACTTATGATTGTCATACATAAACGAATATGGAACATGATAAATATGTAAAGTATATGAATAGATAAAGACATGATAGGAATACGTAAATGATATGAATATATGATAGACATACCGAAAGGAATAAGATGGAACACGCTAGGAACATATGATAGAAAGACATTAATGATAAGAACGATAGAGATAAGCAAAAGATGACAAAGCATAGGAATGAGAACATGTACATAAATGACGGCATTATACGAAAAACGCGAATCAAAGAAGTTCTCACGATAGTGAATATAGAAAGTACAAGAGTAGCTAAAACATGATAGAAATGTATAAATGATATAAGGAGATATGAATATAGAAAGCTATATGAATATATGGAATACAAGAGTGCATAGATGCATTCGCGAAATATGATAGGACAAACGAAATGATAGAAAAAGATATGTGAATATATGTATTATATAGATATATGAGAACCTAATATGAAAACTACAGATATGAGTAAACTAATACGAGTAAAGTGATGATAGTATATATGCATAAGCAATTATGATAACAATAGTTATTCATGCTTATGAGATATGTACGAAATGTAATAAAGCCGATTGGTTCAAGCAGGCCCTGTAGGATGTGATAGTACCCATAGTACATACAGCTTGCCGCGAAGATATTCATATAGACAGATATCGAGGCCCCAGTCGGTACCGAAGCGATAGATCCCGCTTTGATCGTAGCCCCGCAAGGGTCACCATTAATAGACAGACATCACGCTCGCATGCTGATAGTACCTTCAAAATTCATAAGATATAGACATAGGTCACCGGTCTCGCATAAAGGATGATACCTTCTGCACACTGCATGTAGATCACCGGCCGCATACCGATAAGACCTTCGGCACACATGGGCTTCCAGATCCGCTCTAAAGATATTTGCATACTTAAACCAAAAAGCGAAATGACATGATATGTGAATCATAAGATCGCTTACGCGATTTAAAGTATGGGACGCTACAAGAACAAGTAAGACAAGATAACTTGATATGAAAATAAGTATATGAACTCAAGAAAAGTAATGTGAGCAGAGATGAAAGGCACAAAGTAGATGATAGATAGAATATGAATGTGTACGCGATAGTACAATTATGAATATGTATGTATAAAGTATAGATATAATATATGTCAAAGACATAGAATAGAGTACATGAGTTGGCTAAACATGAAAGATTAGAGACGTAAAAGACATATGAAAGAACAAGATATAAAAAGTATAAGAATGTAGATAAACGTGACAGGATAGTATAAGATAGGTTATATGAAAGTATACTTGAGATATTACGAAAGCATAGGAAACTTGCAAAAGAATACTTATATAAGAAATAAGATGAAATGTAGCAAGTATACGATAGTAAGCAAAGTATTTGTGATAGATAAGGAATGATATGATATACGTGAATACTACAAACACGCAAAGACATAGAACCGAAAAGATGAAAAAGACATGTATCAGAGACATGATAAATATAGGAATACATACTCCAAATAAATACGTAAAAGTATAAGTAAAGGATAGCATGCCAAAGATATAGAACATGTAATTGTGAAGTTTGACATGCAATAAAGAATATGCAAGATGATAAGGAATTTACTATAGAAATATGTTTAGTGGATATTTAATGCATACGATAAGTCAGGATTAGTCGCCATCAGGCTGGTCCATTTATGATATGTTCCCACTGCTTTGTGTGCTCAAGACGGTGTTCAATCCGCGTAGTACGCAGGCGTAAGGATAGAAGACATGACATTCCACATCGCAGCGTGCTCGACTCGTAGATAGCCACCCGCCACGCTCGCAATCTCCGATGCCAGAATAAAATCATACGATAAGTAGATGGACCTCAGATATGTGCATAGATCGTGACTGACACCACTCCTGGTAGTTCTTTTGTATATGTACAAATGATTTTTTTGTTATTATCGAAATTGCTCAGGCACCAATAGGTACATGCACAAACCTCCGGGTAGCAGTCAATGAGAGTCCCAATAAAGTATAGTATATAGTATAGATAGTATCGCGCCCGGATTCTCGTGCCTCGATCCGCCAACCGTGCCCGACCGGATCGGGGCGCACAACCGGCGAACATTATAATAAACAAAGAAAAACATTAAAAATTAAATATTTTAACTATAATGTAGTAGACGTTGATTTGTAGTGGAAAATATATTTCACACATAGTCCTAATTTAGCTAGGTAATATTTTTAGGATGTGACATTTTTATTATGTTTTTTCTCACATTGTGTATAAATAATTATCCCTTTTTAATAATCTAAAAATACCTACCTTTTAACCAATAATCTTAAGCTTTTTAATATAAGTTTTTCTAACCATTTTACTAAATTCCTATTTATATTTCTAATATAGTATATAGGAATTATATATATATATATATATATATATATATATATATAGTATATATATATATATATATATATATATATATATATATATATATATATATATATATATACATATATATTATTATATTATTATTATTATTATATATATTTAAGCAAACAAAACTAAATGGATAAATATAAATGAAATAAAAGTGAAATTATAATAATTTTTATGACATGATAAATGAGATATATATATTAAACACTAAAATCACAAATTATTTAATTAAAAAGCATTCACCAATATGCATCAACAATTTATTTTAATATTCATATCTTACACATATTTATTAATAGTAAAAAGATATATAAAAATATGACGATTTTTTTAAACTTAAATATAAAGATAATCCATGTATTAAAATATATTTTTAGATACAAAGTTTTAGATAAAATATATATAAGGGTTACATATGGGTGGGTTTCAAAATGGATGATATTTTGATAAGGGTTTATCGAGTATCAAGGAAGAATTTAAGGCAATCTTTAATGAAAAATTTAAAGGGGCGTGGTTTCAAAATTGATGACATTTTGATAAAATCGCCAATATATCCTCAATAAATCGACGATTTTATCATCTTATATTCAATCATATACATTTGTGAGACCCCGGAAAATCCAGATTCCCTCAAATAAGGTTAAAACGGTAATTTCTACA
Source organism: Tetrastigma voinierianum (assembly GCA_016808115.1). Classification (NCBI taxonomy): domain Eukaryota; kingdom Viridiplantae; phylum Streptophyta; class Magnoliopsida; order Vitales; family Vitaceae; genus Tetrastigma; species Tetrastigma voinierianum. The sequence goes on from JAEQBH010007032.1 coordinate 100,390, forward strand.
AAATCCTAATTTTCTGTGATCTTGATGACAAAATGGACCAATCGTTGGAATCGTCTCGCAAAATCTAGCTTACCACCGCCAAATTTCGTCGATTCCGAGCGGCCCGACCTCACTTTTCGGCGCGAGCTGGGTTTGATGACACATTTCAAGAAGTGTATGGATGCCAAGTACAGATTGGGAGGGTTTCCACGCGAGGGAGACCAAATACACCATTCAGACGTCTCTACGAGGGACACATGGCACCAAGAGGTGGGAGATCCACGGGTCACATCGTTCACACAGAAGCGTGGTTGGAGAAAGTCAACTAACGAGGCAAACTTCAGAATTTAAGGAGAAGACATCATCTTCTCCACTTTCATTTTCTTCTCATTGGTTGTTTGACTGGCAAATACGAGACGGGGGGTTTTAGAGAGAAAGTCCGGCTTCTCTCTAAGATCCTTACGACTAACTGATCATGCTGCGTCTCGTCTCAACAAGCAGTTATAGTGCCGTCTACACGCCGAGTAAGCATGCTACTGAAGATTGCATTCGTGAGCTTTCTACAACCTAAAAGGTAGGGTTTTTCTCCTACTTGTTTTACTCTTTTGCTTAAGGTTATAGTAATGGATAGGATTTGCCAGGCCCGGATGGCTGGGTTTTGCCCAAAAGATCGACCGAGTGAAGAAACCTGGGAGGTTCGGGACATCCACGGGATCGGCTATTGACTACATGCGCTGGCCGCAAGTATCGCTTACGAAAATAACATGCTCAGGATACGTGCAAGGGGCTCCAAGATGGATCGGCCGAGTCGTGCCTTAGCCCACATAGCTAAGTTTACGTTATTATCGTAAAACGAATAATATAGATTTATGTGGAACTAATTATGTTAATATATGCATGAGTGATATATTGAAGACGCTATATACGCTTAAGTGCAAGCCATCAGACAGACTTGAAATGAAAGAATCTACACAGGAAATTCCACCACTGGCTTTGCTCACCCCGTCCAGGAATATATTTTTAGGTATTGAAGACGCTAGCGATGGGACGCATCCCGGTTTTAGAGGCGGTTAAACCACAAGCACGGGCCTTATCTTGTATTTTGTACTTTATAAAATTCCTTATAGCAGACCAGCTTTGTATAAATTGTAATTAAATACAATTGTAATAATCATTTTGCATAAATGTACATTTTTACGAGTGACGCCAGAGTCTGCTGCCATTTAATACGTGACGCTACTACGCACACGGTGACACTTGGGGATTACGGTCGACGGTATCAACTGACTTCCGGACGGCCACAACATCAACAATTTATTTTAATATTTATATCTTATACATAATTATTATTAATAGTAAAAAGATATATAAAAATGTAACAATTTTTTTTAAACTTATAAAATATAAAGATAATTCATATATTAAAATATATTTTTAGATATTATTAAAATTTGAGATAAAAATATTTTTGAAAATCATTTTTAAGATATGATATGATTCTCATATTTCTTAATGTTACTTTATATATATATATATATATATAGCAGTAAAGAGATATATATATATATATATATAGCAGAGTATATATATATATATATATATATATTTAATATGTTACTATATATATATATTTAATATGTTACTTATATTTATAGAAGATATATAATTTATATTTATAAATCTAAATCGATTATTCATTATATTTATATATTTAAAATCTAATTATTAATATATACATTATATTTATAAAATAACATTTTTACTTATTTTATCAAAATATAAAATTATAAACAAATTTTAATGAATTTTAAATAATTTATATTTTATTGATATTTATGTAAAAATATTCACTATGATATACTCTGAGATATCGGATATATCTTGGATACATTATATTATCTAAGATATCGAAAAATCGAATTATTATATATACATTACATTTATAAAATAACTTCTTTACTTATTTTATCAAAATTTAAAATTATAAACAATTTAAATAATTTATATTTTATTGATATTTACGTAAAAATATCCACCGATATATCCCATATATCTCTGATATATATATGATATATCCATAAATTTAATCAGTTTTTTTTTTTTTTTACACATATACATAGGGCTGGACCGATACATTACATTATCGGATATATGAAGGTACTAAAGTGCACATTATATGCATTACATTTATAAAAATAATTCTTACTTATTTTTTATCAAAATTTGTACTATAAACAATTTTAATGAATTTTAAATACTTATATTCTTATTAATATTTATGTAAAATATTAATACAAAGCAAATCGAAAAAAATGGCTCAGTAATCGATACATCCCGACACAAATCCAACACAAAATACAGCTTATGTGGTTATAAAAACACCTAAATTCATTACATCGGCTAGATATAGCTTTTGAGTGTTGAGAAAATTTTAAAAAATATATATATATATTTAAGGTGAGTGTCTCATATGTAGAAATAGAAATAAATAAGAGATGCAAGAGACAAAGGGAGTATAAAAACGAAGTTCTTTCTTAATAATTAATATCATTTATCAGATGTATCTCTTAATAATTACTATCATTAATTATTTATGTAAACGGTAAGGTACATAAAAAGCATCTGTTTAAATTTTACGCCTTCTATCAGTTAATATTAAAATGTAAGTACATCAAAAGCACGGCCGAATTCTTATATCTTCATCATTAATCGTTATCATTAATTATTATAAAAATCGAACGATACAGAAATTAGTGCCGCCTTCATTTCATATATCTTCAAACTAATTTTGATATATAAATTGAATATATATTTAAAATTTGAATAATTTATAAATACCGATATATCTTCGATATATCCGATATAAGTACCGATATATTCGTAAAAACCGATATTTTTATCCTTGATTTTTACTAATAAATGAAATGCAGTTTTTTTTTTCTGAAACTTACTAATAATAATAAATTAAGGCCCTCAATCCCTGATGTATGTTTATTGCTTGCAGTTTGAGGTTACGCAGGAGTCAGGACAGGAGCAAGCCAAGCATTGTATCGTTCCTTCTCTTCTAAGGTACATATCTGAGTTCCAAGGTATTTTTCCCAATTCAATCGAGCTCTACGTTTGGTACGGTCGTTTGGATGTTCAGAAAATGACGAGAATGGAAAAGAAAATTCGAATCACCGTATAGGGTTGGAAAATTCAAATCCCTCTTTGAATTATAGCTTCTATCTGGAGTTTTTTATTTATTGGGTATTTGGAACAAAATAGAAAGTAATCAAGAAGTGATTTTCTTTTATTCTTCTGGGTAACCAATGTGTGATGGTTGGGATTGACGAGAATGGAAAAGAAAATTGAATCACCGTATAGGGTTGGAAAATTCAAACCCTCTTTGAATTATAGCTTATCTGAGTTTTTATTTATTGGGTATTTGGAACAACTCAAGAATTGTATATGTTTTCTTTTATTCTTCTGGTAACCAATGTGATGGTTGGATTTCAGTCTAAATGAAATGGTTTTACGGGTTGGGGATGTTATTGCTGGAAGCTTGATTGCAGAGATAAACCTTGTCTTGTACAGTGTCCCAATTGAGGAATTGAATGGGTTTGTAATGATTATTTGAAAATTTGCTTACAAAAGACCTAAAACCAATCCCATATCTCCTGATTTCAAATAAATTTGATAAAGAATGAAACATGCTAAGAGTACTACTCATGTTCTCCGTACTACCAGATACTATAGTACCTGGTTTTATTTAGTAGTACCTTAACAAGAGCTACGTAGAGTACCCGTTTCACTAAGGTAGTACTCAAGGCATGGTGTACTTTTCACAATTTAGTTTTTATTTTTTATCAATTTTTTCGAAACGGTAAAGATTCCAGGTTTCTGGCTTTTTGCGCCTCTTATTCATAAATTTTCAAATAAATTGAAATAAAGGGACCCCATAAATTAAGCTCCTCCTTACATTCTTGATTAGCTACGCACCGTTAATCTGCTCATCTTTCAAATCATGTTGTGCATGGATTTTCATATCATGCTTCTAAGGGTTAATATTGAAGTTAGAATTCTTTTCGTAGTTTTTATTGCTTAGTTTCGTTGGAAATTAGATTGAACTAAATGCTTAGAGAGACTCAATCTCATTTAATATATATCGCAGAGTGTAGCTTTGAGAGATGACGTTTTTATTGCACTTACAATGATTTTGCAAACTTGAGATTGAAGGAGATTCCAAAATAATTATATATTGTTATAATAGAAGAAGAAGTTCACCTAGTTCAATTATTCTACTAATGGAGTGGATATTTGGAAACTTTCTAAGATCTAAATATTTTTACAATTGTTCTCATATCTACACAAAGGCAAATAGAATAATGCATTGTTTAGTTAAGAAATGTATCTATAATGCTAATCCTAATATTCGACGCCTATATTTTCCTATGGATGTTATAAAAATTCAGTTTTAAAGATTATTGTGGCTTTTATCTTTTAATCGTGACTGTAAGTTTCCTTTATACAAGAGAAGTCTTTTTTGGTCACCAAAAAGTTATTTAATATAAAGAATTCTTCTTTAGTTTGTTTTTTTTGGCTTAAAATTTTTAGTTACATGCATCCATATTTAGCCTATTCTCGGGGTGGTAATTTGTGTCGACATGTCGTATTCGGGTCATGTCGACATAGAGGTATTCTATTGTATTTATTAACCCAAACACGACATGAATAATAATAGTGTCAAAATTAACAATTTCAAACACGATCCAATTAGTAATTGGGTAACATGACACGACACACATAACATGTTTATTAATTTGGTCATTTAAATTAATATAATTTATAACTAATCCATCAATATTTAACACAAATAGTCGATATTAAACTATTTACCGGGTTAAATATTAATTTATATAATAATTAAACGGGCCAGTTTTGTGTTATGTGGATTGACACGAATATAACCCGGTTATTAAATGGGTTATGCATGTCAACACAAATTTATAATTAAAACACGATTATACTCAACCGGTACACGAAAAATCATGTCGTGTCTCGTAGGGTTCACGGGAGGTGTCAAATTTTGGTCGGGTCTAGCCTGCTCTATAGCTGAATTCCTTCCTCTCAGAAGCTTGGTGTGTCTTCTTCCTCTCTTTGGAAGAACCTGGTGAAGCATTCTGCTTCTTCTCTATAAGGCCTTTCTCTCTTTGGTGATCGAAGAAGGTGGGATATCCCATTCCAGCAATGGCTGCTCAACCCTCTGGATTGTTTCTAAGAGGCTCCAAGTCAAGCCCAGGCTTGACAGCAGTAGCAACAGCGAGAAGAAAATTTGGAATGAGCTGTCAGATGTCATTCAGCATTGAAAGCAGCAGCAGTGGCAGTGCTTTTCTGTAGAATTCCTAGGGTTGTCAGACGAACAGTTGGTGAATCAGTGCGAGATGAGTACATTTAAGTCTTCTGGTCCAGGTGGCCAGCACCGCAACAAACGAGAATCTGCCGTCCGTCTCAAGCACCTCCCCACCGGCATTATCGCCCAGGTCTTCCTATTTTTATTTTCTTTCAATATTAGGGTTTCAATTTCCATCCATGACGATCCAATCAATGATTCTACATTTGACGAAACCAAATTACAATTTGAAATCTAATTATAGTTCTCATTGTTTTCAAAGGCTGTTGAAGATAGATCACAGCATAAAAATCGAGCATCAGCCCTGGTGCGCTTGCGTACTTTATTGGCTCTTAAAGGTAAATTTTTTAATTTCCATATATTTCCTCATATTTAGTTTCTTGAATATTTAGGAAAGCAAGAGCAAGTGAAATAAGATAAAAACGAAAAACTGAAGGGAAAGAGAAGGTAAAGAAAATAATAAATACATTTAATTTAATAAATTATTTTTACATGCTTCTTAAAACCCATTTCACATTTTTTTCTTCTCCTATGTAAAGATAAATAACTTTGAATATATTAATCTATAAGTAATTTGAATCATATTTGATTTTTTTTTCAGTGTTTTCTATTATAAACCAACATTGGAAAATCATTTAGCTCATCATTTTTTTTTCTTGGTGTTTTTCTAGGACCAAACTTAGCGTTCAGGTGTTGTCTTCTATGAATGTGAGATTACGTTTTGTGCTATATTATGCATGTCTCCAACTAATTTGAATGTGATATTACATTCTGTGTTATATTATGCTGATGGCTGGCTGTGTTATTGTTTTGAAATAGTCAGGAACAGTGTAGATCTTGATACATATTTACCTCCTCGAGCTTTTTCAAATCCTGCAAAATCAACCATCAGAACATCAGATTGTGGTCCACAATTGGCCTAAACAACCTAAATTCGCTGGTGTTTGAGCTGTCTTTTTTACTCTCAAAGCTTTAAAAGTTTCTTCCTTGGAATTCAATTGTGGATTGTTAGAATTCTTGTTCATGTTTACCTTCTTTTGTGCACAGGGAATGGTAGCTTTGTTGGATTTAATTTTTGCAGGGCTCTATATCAGCTGCAGCAAAGTTTTGGGGTATATGATATTGACCTCTGAATTTTCTTATTTGTCTGTAGATGGGCCATCATGAAATGAGTTTAACACTACAAACAAGATGCCTGAAAGTTGGAAACTCTCATTTTGCTAGTAGAAATATGTTTGATGATTTCTCACAAAAATAGGAATTTTCAGATTAAGGGTCACTTCATTCACAAGTTTCTGTGGTACCTGAAACTATGGAATTGCAGTCAGCGGATTACTTTAATTAATGGCTTGGCTGTGCTTAAGCATGGCTCCATCATACGACTAGATCTTGTCTTCTTATTCAGTCTAGTGTTGATGTTCTCGAAGGTTCATTCCTCCCAGATGTTCCATGCACGATTCAAATCTTAAAGTGGATAGAGAGGAGTTTTGTGATTTCTAATAGCCACAATGTGGATAGCACTCATATTGTTCTCCTCCTTGGAGTGAGGAAGATGGCTGCTTATCAAAGTCATCATTCTTACATATTTTTGGGCACGTCTTGGGGTTAAAGATCAAACTCGATTAAAGTGCCATTTTGGGGGGCAAAAAGTGATAAGGATTGGTCAATTAGTGCCTGAGATTCAATTAGCATAAGAGATTCTCCATTGACCAGTTACATACCTGGTTCTTACTAGTGGTGGAAACCTAAGAACTCATGAATTTGGGAACTTTGCCTTGGTGGATAATTTTAAATATCTAGATCATTGGAGGAAGTGAATTTTTTTTTTTCTTTTGTGTTAAAATTCCATATCCTGTTTTTCTTGTTTACTATCTTTAGAATGCTCAAGAATATCGTCGGCAGAATGAGAGAATCCAAGTGGAAGTCTTATGAACAGACTGGGTAACATTAGTATAGTGTTCAACCAATCGGTGGGACACTAATCTAACTTGGTGAGAAACCCATTGGTACCTCTGAAAGTCATTTATCAGGTTTTTCAGGAGTCCATTTTGCACAAAAGATTCATTAATGGAATATTTTTATGCCAATTACTCAATTTAAATCCACAAATGTTGATCACTTGTGCCATAAATCTGGTAACCCTTTGCAAAGGGATGCTTGTCTTGCAGACAAAACCAAATCCTCAATATAATAAAACGATTTTAAAGATTTTGGAATCTTCTAGATTTAACTTCTCTATGTCCTCAAGCAATCTTAAATTCATGAACAAGAAGATAGAGAGGAACCCAAACCAGGTGAAAATCAGATTCAGAAACGAACTTATGTCCTGCCATCTTTGGTTTAATTGATCGATTGGTATTGTTTTTTTTATTATTATTTTGAACTGTGCCAAGTCTCTCAGTGCTGAATTAATCAAGGAGTTGTGTCTTGGATATGTCCAAATAATTGTGTTTTGATCTATTGAATCAAATGTCTTAACAATCAAGCATCAGTTTCTCTCTACTAAATAAAAAAGCATCTGTTTCTCAGGTGTTTTATTTCAACAGCTTTGAGATAAGATTCACTTAATAAAAATTGACAAAAAAAAAGGCTATTGAGGATTCAACCATCCTGTAAACCTATGGTCTCTAGGTAACTTTCCATGCCTACATATGAATGAGAAGTTGTTTTTTGTGGCCTTCAATACACATGCAATACATGATATAGCATATCTGAATTGGGCATGCATGACACAACTTTAACTTCCTTAAATTTGTAACAAAATATTTCAACACTAGAAATTCTTGCCTTAATATCTTCAAGATTAACTCGTCTGGTGGATGACCTTTTGCTTAGATAGTAATGAAACATCACCCCTTGAAAGTTTTCCTTTTTGAATATTACAGATTAAGCACTGGGGCTCTATCACGGTTGATTCTCTTCTGATGATTCTTCTTCGATGGCAGTGAGTCGAGCTGAGAACATCTAAGGTAGAAACCTTAAGCTCTTTTTCTTTCTTCTCTCCTAAAATAATAATTTGGAATCATGAACTTCACACTGTGTTTCCAGATTCATTCTTTGTCTAAATATCAGTAATAGAAGAACACTTGTAATTCCTGAGTTATGTTAATCTATGGGAAATTGGGCAACATGATGTCCATCACTGTGTAGTCTGTCAAAGAAATTTAGCGCGGTGACAAGGATTATGATCCATTTTTTATATATATATTCAATCCTCCAGCTCACTAGGAGTAAGTGATTAACAAGGAACCAGTATACTTGACTAGTACAGTTCAAACTGCCAGATTGTTAGAAGACCCAGAAGAGATCAGTTTTAGTAAGTTGCATGGGGTCGCAATCTATATGGAATAGTAATCCAATGAATTGACATTGTATTTTGCTCCATCAGAAGATCCTGGAGCAGGAAAACTCAGTGGAGGTTCAAACTGACTGGTCTCGAAGAATCAGCAGATGAGTTATGGTTAGGGGTGAGATGTCACTTGAACCCAAAGCTAGCTGGTTCTCCTCAAAATGCATTGAGATGCAGTGGTTGACTGGACATCTAAGGGTGAAGCACTGTTTCAATGTGAGTCATTATATCAGTACCAAATCGAGACAAATTCTAAATACTAGATCTGGCCTCAAAAGGTCAGAGTTGGCCAGTGAAACAATGGGGGATACCCCAAGGGACATGCAAACTATTGGTTGATTGTTAGTCTGAGGGAACCCACTGAGGCAAGCTTTTCTATTTGAGGTTTTATGTCTTCCTTATTTAGGGAGAGGAACTTAAGAAGCTACCTGGATTTAGTGGCTCCATAACTGCTGAATACCAACTGTGTAGGACCTAAAAGAATCATAAGAAGGCTGGCAAGTGAGAAACAGGGATCTAGCACAGCTTTTAGAAGTCACTTGTCTCCACTTGTCTCCCATACAACAGATCTTTTTGAGCTCATTTTCTCTTAGTCTGTTAGCCCATATACTCTTGGGAAGGGATTTGTTTTATTGGTCCCTATTTTACATAAAATTACCTCATTGATTATAAATGCTAAAGTATTTTCTTGTTTCTATGTAGGTTCCTAGCCAATTATTTCGTCAGAACTTACTATTTAAAGCACACATCCTTCCTGTGTCCTGCTCTCAATTTTTGGAACCAAACTTGTTAGAATGCTTGGGTAAGTTACCAGGAGCAAGACTTCCCAAGCCACCACACCTGAAATTCTGGTTAGATGTGGATTTAGCTCAGTGAGTGAAAGAAAGATTGTCACATCCTTATTTGGTTTGAGCTCAGGATTTACAGAATTAGAAGTAACCAATTAGGTTCTTAGCGAAACCTAGAAATCACTGGAGGGAACTGCAGCATGGGGAATGTCTAGTCTTGTTGGTGGGCTCATTTTTTGTTGTGGGACATTGGGTGAGCTTCAAGCAAGCAGCTTTATCTTTTGCATAGATTATGTGTTGAAAATTGAAATAGATACCAAAGAATTATTAGGATCTGGGATGTCATGTTTTTAGGACATATAACAGTAATTAAATAATTTCTTCTTTCATTGTGTTGAAAAAGTATAAGAACGGCATAACAGAAACATGGAAATGAGAAGTCTCACTCTCATGTGTTATGGATTTGCAGTATGTTGCTAGTTTCTTTCTGTATATTCTGAATTTCCTTGTTGGCTTGACACTGATTCATTAGAAGGAAAGATATAACTAAAAATAGCAAGATATTTGGGAAAAAAAGCCATAATATAACTAAATGTGCATTAACTAATGAAAGAAATTTCACTTTGCCTAGAAATAATATAATGTAAAGAAGTTGCAAGTAAACAGATAGAGGGCTGGTAAATATGGGTGTTTAAATGATCTAAAGCTGAAGAGAAGAAAGTGAATAAAAATATCTATAGGAAATCTGAAAAAGGATTAAGAAAAGATAGTTAATGGCATACTGGCATCAAACTAGTAGAGTTCTAAAATTAAGGAAGTGAAACAATACTCCTTGTTGGTTGAGAGAACACAGATACCGATAGACACTTGTAATGTTAATCTCCAGGCAAGATAAACGGATAACAACAAAAACAAGCAAAGATAAATAAGAGAGAAGATTTAAGTAGCTTGGCTTTATCTATCAGATTATGACAAAGAGGATGGATCTCATTGGGAATGTTCATTGGAGAAGCCACCATTGATTTTACAGTGAAGCATTAGAAATTATGTCTCTATGGAAATCTCATGTCCTGAGTAACCATGAAAAAAGATCTACCCGTTGAATCAAGTGATGTGTTGAAATGAACTCTCCCTAATCAAGGTAAAGTATTGAACAAGTTTGATATTAGGGTTTCAACTTTTTACATGTTTCAACCACATTATTAATTAAACTTTTGAAGAATTTAATCCCATTGGTTCCTTTTCTAACCATGTCAAATTCTGTTGCTTAGTTATCTTTTTTTATTTTATTTTAATTTTCTTTATGCATTTTATGGGATAGATTTTCCTTGGGAACTTTCAAGATAAGTCTAAATATATATTATTTGTTCATAAAACTAAACATACAAAAGATGCACAATCTGATGGACATGGAAAGTGGTAAGTAACAAAATTAGAAATGAGATGTAATATAGATGAATATATCCTCTTCGTAAGAGGTGATTGATGACTTTTGTTGTATCAAAGCCGGGTTTATAGCCTTACTTAATTATGCTAAAGTAAAGTTACGATAGTATAACAGCTTTAGCTGTTACCCATTAGGATGATGAATGTGTTTGAGAATCAAGAGGGGAAAAAATGAGGTAGTGAATAATTTATAGATGAAAGTTGAGAAAATTTGTTTGTGTTTAAAAGGATAAAATTGACCAAAATTAGAGTAAAATCTATTTAGAAAAAAGTAAAATTTATTTCTATGGTGAAAGGATCATCAAGATCCATCATTCATCAAGTTAGGTTGAAGATCTTGAAATCTCACCTAAACTAATATTTCAATTATCTATAAATCTAGATCCATTAAAATCTCAAATTAGGAATCCTAACTTCAATTATTAATTTTTCACAATGAAGCACAATTCATTCTTACCTACCTTCTCAGAGATCATCCAATGAAAGTACATGATCACCCTAAATCTAATATTAAGCATTCGGTCAATCAATTAAGATTTTATTATATTCTTTATTCACAAGTACTTAGTGCGATTTTTTTTCGTTATCACTCCAATGAATTCTAATCAAAATTGCCTTCAATCTTAGCGTTAAGTGACTAATCCAACGGATCTTGGATTCTAGATCCTTCTTCCTTCATGAAAAATGAAATCTACTCCCTCATGTTGTGAGATCTACTCCTTAAAATATGTTTGGTTAGTGAGAGAAAGAAAGTAAATGTAAACAAAAAAGTACAATAACTTTTAGTCATTTAATTAGGAAACAAAAATTAGTACTATAACTTTCTTCAGAAGATCTAAAGTGGCTGGGAAAACCAAAATATATAGAAGCCAAAAAGAAATTTCAGAAAAACTAAAAGAATCTCCAAAATAAGTTTCAAGGTCAAGTGAATATTGGCATCATCTCACTGGCCTTTATAGAATCTTCCAATTTAAAAAATTTGAGATTGAAGTTTAAACAGCTGCAGTTTCATGCAAAGGATCTGATTTCACATGACATGTGAAATCTAAATTTGATTTGCAGCAAGTTTGATCTCTCAATTGACCATTTGGCAGGCTTTTGTGAGGTTTCACATGATGGTCCAAACAGCAGCTTGCAACTTCCCCTGATTAACCTTCTCTGGCTTATTTGGCGTGATCAGCCTAAATTTTGAATGACTATGCGAAATGGCTGTTTCCTTCTCCATTTATTAATCACATTCTCCCCATCTAGCTTCGCTACTTGCACAAATTTAAACATTTTTTCCATCACCAATATCATCTTAACTATCTTCTCATGAGCTCATCCTCCTTTATGCACGTTTTGACATCAATTATACCTTAAAATCATTGATTCACTGGTGAGCTTTGAAAGAAAAAGAATGTAGTAACTGAGTGTTTTGGACATTATCACTACTCAACCTTGTAAAATTTACATCAATTTACACCAATAATATGCACTTTTTGAGTAGTAACCCAAGAGTTATTGGTAAATTATGGATGTCAACCTTAGGAAGAATACGAGGAGCATTGATAGAAGGATTAGAGCTATGTCTTTAGTCAATGACTTACCGATCTGCTTGTAATGCTTCTCCAGGACCAACAATTTACCATAAACTGTTTTCTAATAGAGATTGTACTGTTTATTTGCACGTGTATGAAAGCATACCCAAACCTTGTGACATATAGGTAAACTATTTAAAAAGGGATTGATGTTATTTGGTGTTGCTGTGACATGTGTGCTTCTAAATCATGAGTTGTGTTTGTCACTATTTTTTCTTCTCTTCATTTAGTTTGGCGACTGATAAACTCATAAAGTAATCCTCGACAGCATGGCTAATGATTGTCGCCATGCAAAATCTTTGTTGATACCTGCAATTTTGCCTCTCAATAGGTCCTCATTTTCTTTCCCTTTTAGAAACCTATGTTGCAAACATGTACAGCTGTCTTTTCCAGAAATATCTTCAATTGGGCTCAAATTGCAGTTATCCCCTTGGCAAAAAAAAAAGTCTCGTTATTGAAACTGTTATCGGATATGTGCAGGGTTTGAAACCTCTCAAGTAGGATTGACAGGTTGGGAATAGATGCTTTGGTACAAGTTGCAGTTGTTTTATGTTCTAACTTCAATATTTATAAGAGTAAAGATGACGCACCACCTGTTCTTCATGGGAACTGGTTTTGAACCTCAAAACAAGCATCCCACCTTCTTCATGGGGCTGATTATCACTGTAATGAAAGGGAAGGCTTCTTCTCAACCTTGTTTCAGAAAATTTTGAGGAAAAAAGAATGTTAAACTCAGAACTCTTACACATTTAGCAATATCATTTTATGAAATAATCGGTCTATTTTCTTCCAATTTACCACTCAAAATGAATCAAACTGTTCTTCATTCTAACTCCTTGTTGTTTTTAGTTCCCTTTCTTTCTCTCTCTCTCTTAGTATGCTATGCATTTAAAATGCAGGAGTAGAATATCATGCTATAGGTTTCAATTGTTTCTTGACTTGCTATATCCTTCTCAGGAAGTGTGTGATTAATAGAACTAGGGTGCTTAGTTTGGGGTATTGATGGGTGGCACTGGAGATGTAATGTCTCGGTTTACCCAAGAACTACTAAGTCAGTCCTGCTTTGGGAAAGGTTTGAAACTGTACCAGTCACACCCCATAGATTTATGTTTTATGAAGTGTCTTTACTACAACAACACCATCTCACCAGTATCCTACTCCCTCTGCATCAACTGATCAATGTTAGTGCATCTTCATCCACACTGTTTCCTCAAACAATGATACTTCATGTTGGTCTTGAGCAGAACACCAGACCATTGAGAGTGGGACTGGGAACAAGAGAAGGATATGGGAGGATCACCTCTGTGAATGATTGCCATGAAATAACACCTTCATCTCAAGCCCCTGATCATTTGACTCACTCATGTGTCATGTATCCCCTCTGGACTTTTACCCAAAACAAGCTTTCTCCCAATCTGCTGCTTGAGGCTCCTCCTTATTTAATTGTCATGTCAAAATGACTTTGAACTTTTAAAGCCGCATTTATATTCATATTTAACCTTAAACTTACAAAAAGCTTCGAGCTTTTAGGAGAGTCAAAGGACGCTTACTACGATATCGAGCTCATAATTTGCCAAGAAGCTCCTGTAGTTCGAAATACCTCTCTGTAATTTATTCCCCATTTGTTGATTTGTTTGAAAGTCCATAGAGGACTTTATATGGTTTGTTTGACTCTCCACGTGCGGGTATAGGGCTACATGTGAGAGAATGTGTTAGTCGTACGATATTCATATTAAAACTAAAAATCCATGCAAAGCTCGGAGCTTGAGAGCGTCTGCTTGTTTAACGTAAATTAATTTTAGGAGACCCTCTCCCCTAAACACATATTAAATTTTAAGCCAAATGAAGGTAAGGTGTCCATCAATTCCTAATGGTATGATACTTAGTAGGCCTTCTATTTAGAGAGTTTTGTCTTTAACCTTATTAGAGCTGATTGTCATGCACCCCCAATAAATCAAGCACTCTAGAAACACCTGTTTTATTATGCAGACTGTTTAAATCTCCAAGAAATTGGTGTATTAGAACTTGTAGAGAGAATGGCATCCTAGATATCTAAAAAAAATCACAACCAAAACCCTTAGTAGAATAATGTTATTTTTGTATAGAAAGGAGCTTAATTACATTGCATAGCTGCTTGATTGTTCTCTGTTAGTCTTTGTTGAAGCTTAAAGTAAGAATCACTTCCTTTGTTTGGTCTGTTATTTTTTACTGATTTGTCATTTACATCACCACATCAAAGTCTGCGGAAGGTTGCATCAAGTAGACTGTCAGCTGCAAACTACTCTGAAACCTCCATGGAACAGGGATGCACAATAGATATAGATCAGATAGACCCAGTAAAGTATGACCTCACAATAGAAGAGTGGTGTTACTTGGGCCTATTTGTATTCGGCTTCTAAGTAGCGGAAAGCCTACGCTTGAGCTTTTTACAAGAAGACGATATATTCATTAAACCAAAATCTTGTGTGCTCGAGCCAATAGCTGGTTGTTTTAATAGAACTCAAAGAGAGTTTCGATCTGCTTGGGTAATTTGTCAAGAATCCTATGACTTTAAAAGAAGCTTAATATAGAATCTCTGAAAATAATATTGTTTCTTGAGAAAGTGCTATTTTGGGTTATTTAATAAACTATTTCATGTTTCATTAAAACTCTTACAATAGTGTTACATGTTACTTGGTTGTATTTGTATTCAGCTTCTATTTAAAGTACAAAGTAAAAAGCTATCCCAAATAGGGACCTAAATAAGTTTCACGGATAGGCGAAACTGTTTATCTCCCATGCTTCTGCTGCAGGAAGGATGGGAGAATGAAGTTGTCTAGTGCTTTATGGTGTTTGTCTTGTTATCTCCTTTTTTTTTTTTTGAAAGTTGAACACTACTTTCTTCTTCACTATGACTCAAACCCGACAAACTTCCAAAATAGAAATTTGATTGATTCAAATTAGTAATACATCCGACGGTAGACATAGTAATCAAATCATTGAAAACATTAAAGCGATAAAACACCGAACATCCGCGTTAATAAAGATTAACCACGTTTTAAACCTGACCGACGACCGACCCGAAAAGCACACGGCTCACTGTCATCGTCGATCGCGGTCAGAACCGCTGACAATCGGGCGACGTAATAAATATATTATTTTTATATTTTATTTAAATTTTAAAATATATAATTAATAATCTTAAGATATTATTACTTATTACTTTTTATATAAATAAAGTATTTTTCCAAAAAATAATATGTTTAAAAAATGCAATAAGATTTTTCATATAATAAATAAATACATATGAAAACATATTAAAAATGGAAGAAACTTATTTATATAAATATATAATTAATTAGTAGTAATATATAATTTTGTTAATATCTAAAATAATCATAATAACAGTACAGTGGTAGAGCGATTTCTTTGTAACTTTTTTCCCTTTCTATGATCGAATCCATAAGTCAGGAAGATTTAATCAATTTTTTTACATGTGTTCTCTAACCCCACAGAAGCTTCTAATTCTAAGTAAAACAACGCCTTTTAATCCTCAAAAACAAAATAAAATAAAATTTTGTGGGAATAACCGTTTCGCTTTGCCGAGAACCGTATCAAGCTCACCGGGCCGACCGCTTCGATTCGTTTCCTTATCCGTCATCAAAACAGTTTTTGTATTGAACTGCACTCGGGCTTTTATGGTCGGTCGACTCGCTCCTGCTTTTCCAAAACATCGTGCATTAACACATGACTTGGCACAAAGCCAATACATGTGACAAATTTACGATCATTAGATCATGCGATCAGCTCGCAATACATCTAACACCGCATTCTAATCACTCGCTTGAACAAATATATTTTGTCGCTCCACACCGTCCAAAATATTCTATCCCCTTGCCTTTTGAAAAATTGAGAATTCGCTACCACACAATCTAGACATAATGTCTATCAATTCATGAATTAAGTAGAGTGATGCAAACATTAATATAATTGATGATGTCTGTCATGCTTAATCCATCCAATGATGTAGTAGCTCCTTTTAAGGAGAAAAAAATAAAAAAGAATCATGACTTCCATGATGGATAAATAAATATATATGCCTCCTCTAAGTTCAAGAATACAATGACATCTAAGTTCCAATTATTGTTTACCTCCTCTAGTTTGTTTTGAGGAGAAAATCCAGATAGAATAATATAATTAGTTTTCACAATCAATTAATCCATGAACACTACTATTAACCAATGAAACATGTTCTCTTCTCAATTATGTTTAGCTCTCTCTCTCTCTCTCTATAGTTGCTTGTATAGAGGGAATAATAATAATAATGAATATGATTAACATATTTCTTTTTAGATAATATGGTGGAAAGGAATCAAATCTGGAGGGGGGGGATACTGACTGATGATATGAATCGTATCTTAGAGAATTAGATTAGAGATGTTAGGTCAAAGAGTGTTTGTCCAAGTTGAGGGAGGAGGGAATATTTTAATACCAACCATCATCTCTATTCTCCACCATAATCAATCCCTGAGTAGGGCAGGCCATTGGAGTGGACTTTACAACACATCTATATCTTTTATCTTACTTGTATTATCATCATTATCTTATAGGAATATCAAGAGCTTTGTCCCAAAATAATAGTTTTCAAAAAAATAAATAAATTAACGCATGTTTTAACGGTTTTGATGATATGACATCAAAATATTGGCCAGCCATATTTCAAACACGCCTCATTTTGTGCTAACTTTTTTCTAAATAGAAATTTCATTTATATTCGAATGGCACATATAATCAAATTCCGTTACAACAAAAGATTCATGCTAATAATATTAACATAACGATCAAGATAAGTCTTCCCATATATTTAAAAAAATTTAATAACGACTAATTCATAAGAGACTCAAATTCTACTGCAGAATGATGACCTCATTCAATTAATTCAAACTTTTTTTTTCTTATAAGATTATTTTGGAACATCCTTGGAATATGAAAGTGCAAGAAAGTTAGATTGATGTAAGGGGTCTTGACTTGTGTGGAGATAATGAGTTTGTATTATTAGAATATGAATAATGTGTCCCTCTTTTCTTTCTTTTCTCTTTTAACTAATTTCTATTCCATGGTGAGTGGGGGTGGGGGTGGGACTTCAACACCCATAAAGAAGAAAAGAAGTTTGAATGATAATAATAATGGAGGGAGGAGCCAACTGAATGAGATAAAAGAAAAGGTATGCTTTCTCAAAGTCAAAGAGGTGTTTGTATGTTTTTGTAAATGTAGAGAGAGAAAGAGAAAGAAAAAGAGAGAGAGAATCATATTCCCTGCAGGGAGAGAGGGAGAGAGGGAATGAGGTTCCTTCCCCCACCAATCTTCTTTACTTGGTTGACTCTTCCAAATATAATATATTCATTTGTGAAAATTCCACACAAAACCAAAAGTAATTTACAAAAGAAAGCTTCTAAAGTACTCCTCTTCTTATTCCCCCTTTTCATATTCATAACAATCAATTCATCCTTCAAACAAAAACAGCTCATTCTAATTCACCACTACTTATGATTACCATTCTTTTTTTAAATTAAAAAAAAAAAAAAAAAAAAAAAGGGAATCCAAAGCTATAGTGGGTGAGTGGCAATCAAAAGAAAAAACTATATTCATATCCATAACCAGGCCTTGTAATATTTACAGTCTTGTTTCAAAATATAATCTCTGCTAAAAATATATAAAAAAATATAAAAAAAAATAAAAATCCAATATATGTTTGAAAAAAAATGCTTAACTTAAAATCATTATTGGATTGGGTTTTTGATATTTTTTTAATTTTAAAAGTACCATGAAAGAAAACTCTAATATTTATATCCCTTTATTTATTCTGATATGAAACTTTGTCAACTTACTTGCAAGTCTTTTTCTTTCTCTCTCTCTCTGTCTCTCTCTCACATGCAGGCTATTATTATAAACATGGATTGACTTCCATTCCCCAATGTATATTTTGTTATCCTTTGTTTTTATTTTTCCATTTGTTCTCTTATGTTTTTTAATTTTTCCCCTGAAAAGACAAGCTTTAAGACAAACTTCAATGTCTCTGCTGCACATCATCTTCATGGGGGAGAACTGATCAGAAGTTCTTTTGATATTTTGTATTTAGTTTATACAAAAATAAATAAATAATTAAATTAAACTATTTAAATTACGATTTATCCATCTGATGCTCTCTCTAATCCCACTAATTTCATCATTAAGTATTGAGGAGGGAATGAGAAAGCATGGTACAAAAGTGTCCAGTATTCTTAGTTTACTTGTGAGGACAAGGAAGGAGATATTAAATATATATATATATATATATATATATATATATATATATATATATATATATATATATATATAGAAAATTTTATTTTATTTTATTTATTTATTTATTTATTTTACAGTATTATAATAATAGTACAAATATTGATGGTGCAAAAGTTCATCAAACTGCAATGCTGAACAAGTGGGCCCTACGTAGCCAATCCAATCAATCAATCAAATAAATCCCTCGTCTGACCTGACCTGACCTGACCATCCATCTAAGCCATTAGTTCTCAGAATTATTTTGGTAACTTAAAGAGATTATGGCTTTGGATTTTTTTTTGGGTATGGACCAAAAACCCATGTAAAGTCATATAATTTAACCCATAAGTGAAGTAAGAGTCGTTACTCAAGATCGAACCCAAAATTATCGATGACATCAAATCGCGAACAAATTTTATTAAATTAAGATCAGAAAAATCTTTGGTTTGACCAAATTTTAAAACACTATTATAAGAAGTTTTTAGTGAATCAATCGCATATATAAAAGATGTTTTTAAATCATATCACATTCAGATCAATTTCTATACAAGTCATGAAAGATTCTAAAAAATATAAAACTCTATCATATAACACATTTATATTCTCAAAACTCGAATTTAAAATTACTAGTTAAGCTATAAAAAACCTCAAGCCATCTATATTGCATGTACAAACCAATCACTTTGTAATGTTATCCATATGTTTATATATTACTTTCATGATATATTTTCAATGTTTCCACGTTTAAAGGTTGGGGTATTTTTCATTTTTAATAAAAATAATAATAATAATAATAATAAAATAAAATAAAAAGTAGTGAATGCAAGAATTTTTGTGTAAGACAGATTGACCAAGTTGACTTGCATGTGAATGAGTAGGGTACAGTGTACAGCTAGCATTATTATTATTATTATTATTAATATAGTACTGGGGATGCCTGCAGAATTGGACATATCCATTTTTCACACAGAACATTCTGACCCATATTGTCTCCTTCCTATTTCAAATTGTTTCAACTTACAACTTATTAGAGGAGGCAAACAGTATACTTTCTCATCTCCTCAGATAAAATATGTTCTTCTTTCATTCTTATTTTTCAAAAGCAAACCCCTCCCATCTTCCTTCTTTTTAAGAAAAATAAATTGTTTTTCAAAATAATCTTTTTTTTTAAGGCATCCTCAAAATCATATATAGTTAATGATTATGATTTTAAACTTATAATTAAAACTATAGTTCGAGACAAGGGCCTAGGGAAGCAAATGTCCCCCCTTCAAATTTT